>OMLC01067551.1:0-12091 GCA_900302585.1 Regalecus glesne | reverse complement strand
ATATATATATATATATCTGTGTGTGTGTGTGTAAAGTAGTATGTATAACAGAATTAGGCATAACATAGGTAGAGTGACTTCCTATTACGTTTCTGAGTCTATTTTGTCAATTTCCCATATACAGAGAGCGAATGCAACTACAGATGTAGATATAAACCCAACCTATGTGAGGAAACTGGTATGAGCCCGCGTTGTGTTGACTAAAACGGAGCTAGAACTGGTTTTTCATCAAACAAGTAGCAAACATGACCAGACGGAGGCAATGCTGTGTCTGTTTCTTATCTGAGTCTTGACAAGCTGGTTAGGTGGAGTTCATTTTAGGAAGCTCAGTTTATCACTAAAAGCTAATCTTCACCATCAGATTGATTTACACTCCTGGGGCCGTTTTTTTTTAACCACGATGTCTTTCCACATGTTTTCTGATGAAACCCTTGTTTCTAAATTCAACTTCCTCTTCTGGCATTTATTATTACCTATTGGAAGGCTGTTCACAGGATAGTTGAGTATCCATAAAAACAACAGAAAAAAATCATAAATCCCTGTGAAACTCTAATGCCTTCATATAACAGTTTATATGTATTGTAATTCAAATCATTATTGCCTGTATGTGTGTAAGCGTAAGACTCACATGCTGGTGGAATGTGAGTCTTGTGACCAGATTACAAAGTGCAACAGTGTCATGTGATTTTGTCAAGATCAATGGTTTTTTTCTTTTTTCCTTCCTTCAAAACAAAGACTCATGAACTCAGCCCTGCAGTGACTAATTTCCTCTGTGATAAGAGTTCACATATCTATGCATGGCCATTTTTATTTCTGTCAAAGGTTTGATGTTATGAACAAATGAGTGGCAACTATTCGGTGTAGAGCTGGGCGATTTACAAAATATTATTATCACAATAATATCAGAACATGTCGATGCACAGGCTAGCATAGCTCAGTGGGTAGAGCGGTCGTCTGGCAATCGGAAGGTTGCAGGATTGATCCCCGGCCCTGCGTATAGCATGACCGGGGTGTGTCCTTGAGCAAAACATTTAACCCCCAACTGCTCCCTGAGCGCCATATGTTGGCAGCTCACTGCTCCTATACAATAGGTTGGGTCCAAAATGCAAATTTCCAAATCCAAATTTCCCCTTGCGGGACTGATAAGGGAATTATTATTAATAATAATTATTATAAATTCCACCAGTCTCAGTCATGTTTCAAAACACAAACGGACCACACCAACAGCCCAAGCCCAACATCATTGAAACGACCAAAAGATTAAATCAGTTCATCTGGATAATATAATGGGGTGGCATAGCTCCGTGGGTGGAGCGGTCATCTGGCAATTGGAAGGTTGCAGGTTCGATCCCCAGTCCTGCAGAAAAGACACTGAACCCCTAACTGCTCCCCGAGCATCATATAGTGGCAGCTCACTGTTCCTATACAATTGGACGAGTTAAAATACAGAGAAATCCAACCTTCCCCTTGTAGGACTGATAAGGGAATATATTTATACGCTTTTTATCCACAGTTGAACCGATTCACCTTTTTGTGATTCCTTTACCTAGATTATTGTCCACGTATCAAGACAGTTCATCTGGATGCAAGGTCCTAATAAAGGAATATCTTAATATGTATAGAGCTTAATGTTTCATCACTCATACAGGGGACTTTTTCCGTCTAAGCTGACTGCAGCATCCCCACCCTTATAGACTATACAGTTGCAAAAAGACCAAAACCAACAATGGTTTCATACACAAACTGGCCATTGGACTGGACTTTCAATACTAATGGGTACTATTCATGGAGGACTGGGGAATAGTTGCAATCACAGAATTGTAAGATGAGGACAGATGTACTCTTAGGCCCAACCGTCAGTTCAGGGATGGTCATTCTCTCTGTGACTTCCCATTGAAACCAGCGATCCTCCCTATCAACGATGTGTACATCCTCATCCTTGAGAGAGTGCTAACCGGCCTGCAGATGGGTGTAGACTGTGGAGTCTTGGCCTGACATGTTACTTCTTCTGTGTACATCTGTCACCATCTTACAGTGATGTGATTTGAACTATTTCCTAATCCACCGTGAATAGACATCATTACCATTGAAAATTGTACGTGAAACCATGGTTGCTTCAGGTCGTTATGCAACTGTATTGTTTACAAGGGTGGGGATGATGCAGTCATCTGAGACTGAAGAGGTCACCTGAATGAGTGAAGAAACGTTCTTCAGTAAACACTGCATTCAGAAAAGCTGATTCACCTTCCTGTGATTACCTATCTGGGATTATTGAGCACAAAATAAAGATAATTACAAACGGGTATCAGTTCATGAGTACGCGTTTGGCAATGTAAAGTGTGAAGTCTATCAAACCGAAACTAGCGTTCATACAATAATCCCTCAAATACTTTCAAAACATATCTGGTGAACAATCTCCTCGAATAGATTCTTGCCGTCTTTCATTCAGACAGCGAAATCATCCACCACCATATAACCGCTTTTGAATTTAATCCCTATAGACTACCACTGAAAAATGATAAATGGTAATACTGAATGATCTATTCTATGTCACTCTATTCACTTCTAGTCTGTTCCATATGTGATCCTCTCGTCTGTTTGCCATCCTGCTTATGCCTTGATGTCGTCCTATGTCAACCACCAAGCTCAAATATTTACACTGGCGTTACCCCAGAAAACACCGTCCCTAGTAACAGTATTATGCACTCAGATAAAACCACGAGGTTTATTTGACTGGAACACGCCACAACAGAGGAATCACTCTAACTCCCTTAATGCTTCACATTTGTATCGGCACCAGATGACGTGGGCTTGCACTTAAAAAAAGGACCCAATACACAAGTGATTTGTGCGTCTCATTTAGTTTCTCTTGTCTCAGCTGTAACTAGGTCTCCACTGCATGTCAGAGCGGTGTGACCAGTTCAGCTGGTAAACTTGTCACCGGAGCCTCCGCTCATTTGTTTGCGGAGCGTTTGGTTGAGTCTGCCGCAGGAGAAATGGCTGCACGTACCCATGTTATAGGATGTTTTTTACTTGATGACGAGAGGTTTGATTTTAGGTCCCCGGTAGTCCCCGCGTTGTGGGGGAGGACAAGGACGTATACAGAGCTTGGTAGAATAGAGACAGATGCCCTTCATGATGCCCCACGGTGGGTTCAAACACGTGACAGCTGGCACAATTCCCAGAGTGCACGCTCTACCATGGAGCTACTGCGGCAGGCCTAAATTGAGTGAATATAATGCAGGAAACTTGACCCTGATCCAAGACTAAACACTGAGAGGTCCATTTTATTTGTCACCATCACTTCCAAAAGTGTGGGGGTGGACATGGACTTAGATGGAGCTTGGGAAATAAAGGCCAGCTGCCCTTCCTGACGCCCCCTGGTGGATTCAAACCCCCACCCCCTGGGAAATGATATTATGTATATATATATATATTTCTATCCATGATGCATGCTCAATAATCCAGGTAGGGAAATCACAAAAAGAGGTGAATCTGTTCAGCTGGATCAGAAGTTTACGTTTCTCAATAAACTTCTGATCCAGCTGAACAGATTCACCTCTTTTTGTGATATTTCCATCCAGTTGAGTTTCAGGATGCTTGTTCGTTGTTCCGCATTAGCAGGGCGAATGTATACAGAGAGTAAACGGTGACCAGCGGCTCCTTTATGTGACACCGAAGCATCACAAGAGGAAAGCCCCTATGTGTCTTAGCTGCATGTCACGTTCCGTTTACAGTCCTCCTTTGCTTATGTGGCTTGTGAATTATTCAGTCTGTCATGCAGTAGTCCTCCTAAATGTATTGATGTCATATTACATACATATTTCTACTCTAAGCACTTTTCACTGAAAAATATCCATCTATCTATTTAGCTATCTGCCTGCCTGTATCTATATCTCCTTATCTGTCTTATCTAGCCATCCATCTGTCTTAGCTATTGCCATCTCTTTATCTGTCTGTTTATCTGTCCATATCCGCCTGTATCTGCCTGTCTGTCATTTTGCGAAGTGTTTTGCTGTGTTGTCAGGTGATTCCAGGTCAACATGGTTGAACAGTTCCCAGTTTTCTGCTTCTCCCAACCGAAAAGAGCTGACATGCATGAATACACCCACAGTTCCAGGACAAATCCTCTTAAATCAACATTTTCCATCTTATAAGAAAATGATATACCACATTATCACAGTCTGGAGACTCCCTCACTTTTCCAACTTTCTGTTTTCTCTTGACATCTTTCGACTATTGCCTGGAACTGGTGCAGTTTAAATGGCTGGCTGTAGGATGGGTCTTCCAGCACCACTGAAAGATGATTAACTGGGATGTTGAATTATAATGAATTATAATATAATAATAGTCTCTGTTTCAGCTAATTATTGCTTATGTTTGTTTCGAATCTTTTTCCCCCTGGCTTCTGTGTTGCACGTAGGACTGGTCAATGATTCAATATTCGTCTATCATCTTTCAGTGCTATTCTATCGGGGGAAAGTTCAGATACTGTCATATTATTCCCCATTTTGTTTGTTAATCAAAAGACGGATAGACATTAGATTTCTCACAAAATTAGGTGTGAAATATTTGATGGAGCTTCATTTGAAAACTAGTTTAGTCTGATATTGCACCGTGTCCAGTGTAGTGAACCTCAGCTGTATCTTTAACATGATGGTTTTGCATGTGTAAGCAGAGGCCACGGTAAATATCAGCATCATGTAAAATCCTCCACGATTACCATGATAATCCTATTTCCATATCATCAAACACTGAGAGGTCTGTTTTACGTGTCATGATTAGCCCCCACGTTGCGGGGTGGACACGGACTTAGATGGAGCTTGGGGGGATTAAGGCCAGAGGCCCTCCCTGACACCCCACAGTGGATTCAAACCAGCTGCATCCGGCTTGTCAGTTTTTGAAGCATGTGCCCTATGACTGAGTTACCACAGCATGTGTTTCGGGAACTGATGAACCAGATATAGGTTTGAACCTACCCCGGGGCATCGGGACAAGCATCCAGCTTTAATTCCTTGCACCTTATCTACATCTGTGTACACTCCCCCAATGTGGGGACGAATCCTGACATAAAAATTGACCTGTCATATTATCCAACACTGGTGGCATGAAAATACAAACTACTCTTGGCACAGGAATAGCTCGATTCATAAACTAACCCCCCCCCTCTTGTTCACTTTTTACCCCTGCAGGTATGTGGTTTAGCGTTGATCATCCTGGGAATCCTGGTTCAGGTGGCCGTCCACAAAACCTTCATGATCACTGATCCATCAGCCTCAGTGGCACCGCTAGTTGTCATCGGAGTCGGTGTGGTTGTTTTCTTCATCGCCTTCTTCGGCTGTTGTGGTGCTTGGAGGGAGAACTACTGCATGGTCACCACGGTAACTCAGATTACCACTGGGGTTTTCGTAGCAACATTCATGTGTTCGCCTTCTGGAATTGCTCTTTATGCACTATTTTCATTGATGCTGACGGGGTCCTCTATTCCTGCCAGATTGTAATCACACACACACAGTAAATAGAAAATCTGCCACCAGAGAAAGCTGTGTCGGAGGTGGAAGAGAAAGCGATCAGTACTAGAATACAAAAATAGCATCTACCATCTTTTAATTAGGTTTACATTACGTGATATTTGATTTAGTTTAAATGACAGGCCTGGTTTACATGTCAAGATTAGTCCTCACATTGTAGGGGTGGACAGACTTAGATGGAACTTGGGGAATTAAGGCTCGATGCCCTTCCTAACACCCCGCAGTGAATTCGAACCAGCAACCTCTAGCTTGTCTGTTCCCAAAGTATGCGTTCGACTACTGAGCTACCACGGCCCCCCATTTAATTTGGCTTAAATAAGTGCTTGATGTGGCTTGATGTGTTTTTCGACATCGCCATGTCAGGTGCGATAGCTGATCAATCTTCTCTCTCCGAAATACAAACACTGCTCCTACGTTATCTTGCTGTTGTTGCACCAAAATGTATGACCGACCGTCATTAATTCTTGCCTGCATGTGAACGCTCTGTGCATTGAGGACCACATCTTTTTCCACTGCAAGGCGGGGACTTGCAGCATGGAAATTAACTATCAAATAAATTAAAGATAACCCCATTAAGTAATCCACTCATCAAATTAAATTTGATAGCACAGCTTAGAGGGTAAATTATTGATGGACTTTCAAACTGAAGACAGCAAGTAAACATCTTATCATGTCTGTTCTGCTCCCAGTTTTCCATGCTCCTCCTTCTGATTGTAATTGTTGAGATCGGAGCAGCCATTGCCGGATACGTCTTCAGGGGCAAAGTGAGTGTGAGAACTCAATGACTTTCACATCTTTTCCATTCATTGCATGCAGATAAAAGCAGGTTCCAAGACTCATTTGGGTTTTCCGTGTTTTTCTTTCAACATCTAGGTCTCGGATGTTGTCGAGGACACGCTCACAAACATGATCAACAACTACAACAGCAGCACAGATGAATTCAGGGCAACGGTGGATAAGATGCAGATGGATGTAAGTAAAGTTAATTGTGTGCAAGTCACCATTTGCTCATATTGATAAACGCTTTTATACGTCTTCATATAACGTCTCTGCAGCCTTTTGGTTGCTGTATCATGAAACTGTAATGTTTGTCTGTACAAATTCCCTCTGGTGAAACCCCACATCTGCTCTTAATGAATGGGTGGACTGGCTGCTGTTGAACCTCACAGACGCTATGTCAGCTCCCATATTCAGTGTTCATATTCACCATTCACTTTGTCGGTCATGTTGACGTTAGCTTTTTTCCCTCATTGTGCTTCTTGTCTGTCTCCAGTTGAAATGCTGTGGCATCAACAGTTCTTCTGACTGGAAAACCTTCAAATCTGACGGGAACTCTGTGCCCGACTCCTGCTGTGTGAATGTCACCAAGGACTGTGGTATCGGGACCATGAAGGATGCCAACAAAGTGCACCAGGAGGTGAACCCATAGTAGTTGATTTGTGTATTTCAGTTTTTAGAAAAAAATACTAAAAACATCAACAAACCAGTTGACATAAGCCTAAAAATAGTCTACATAATTTGCTTGGGCAGCACATCCTGCATTCTACTCCTATTCACAAAATGAAAATATCACAGGTTGAATGAAAAAGTTTGAAACTAGTGCTCCTTTTACGATCCAGGGATGCCATGATGCTGTGGAGGAAGAGCTCAAGAAGAATATCCAGTGGGTTATAGTTGCAGTTCTTGTCATTGCATTCCTGCAGGTATGTACCGTCAAAACACACAAACACCATTAAGTTAAGATACAATTGAGGACTAAAGTCTGCACCTGATCCTGGCCTGACAGAATTCACAGCCACCAACAAAAAAAGTTTAGGTTTATTTGCCAATGGATCTTCCATAGTGCTTGGATGTTGTTGTTTTTTGCGTGTAAATTGACCTTCACTAATCTGAACCAACACTCTCCACCTTTCCCAACTGCACTTTGTTTAAACCATGCAGGAGCCTCTTAAGAGTTAAACCCAAGTCAGGTCTCATGATACTACCAGTCATCTTTGGGACGGTATGGTTCAGGAGATAGAATAGGTCATTTAGTAATTGTTAAGTCACTTGTTTGATCCCCGGCTCCTCCAGAGTGTGTTGAAAGTGTCCTAGAGCAAGAAAACTGAATCTCTTACTGCTCCTGATCTACCATCAAATGGGGGAATTTGAGGCATACATTGTAAACTTGAGTGGTTAGTAGACTAGAAAAGCACCATATGGATGCAGTCATCTTTCCCATGGTGGGAGACACTCTCTAGTCTATATACTGCTGCTGAAATGTTTTGACCTGGTAGGACAAGCACTGGTGCAGCAGCAAATACATACGTGTTGGAATAAACACTGAAAGATGATGCCAAGGTGACTGTACAACAGTGCTTCCATACAGTCTGATGTATTGCAAACTACATCAGACTGTCTGTTAGCTTTGGTCCCAGGATCCGTTTTTACCAGGGTGGATATGTTTACTGCTGAGCTGATGGCACACCAGCCACAATGGCTGCTGCACCTTGTTTGTAGTCCCAGAAAATCAGAGTCGACAGGCCTGACCCTCTCTGCCTCCTGCATCACAAAACTGTTCTACTTGGATACCAACTGTCTGTCCAACACCACCTTTCACATGGAAAAAACATAAAGCATAATTAGTGGAGAAAAGTCATGGGTTGCAGCCTTAAGCACCAAATCAGCTGCAACTGACAGGCAGTTAGTTTGGGGGCATACTGTCTCAGGCTTGGGTCATACATGCCTTAAGTATTTACTGCTTATTTGATCAAGCATGCATATTTCAAGAAAGAGCAACAGCCTCATTCACCATTATGTTTTGGTTTCTGTTGCAGATTATGGGCATTGTGTTTTCCTGCATGCTGATGAGAGGCATCCGTAGTGGCTATGAAGTCATGTGATTCAGCTCACACACAGAAGTGGCGTTTGTTCAGCTCATTTCAATGGGAGCCTAATTTAGACCCTTTGAATATTTACATGTGATACAATGCACAGAACAATATATTTTTCTTAATGCCTATTTTAAAAAATATTTGTTGCCATAACTCATCAATATTACTATTTAGATATACTCCTAGGGGCTAATTTGCTGGATTTAGCTAGAAGAGATAGATCTTCAGTGTTTTCATGTATGTTTTTGTTGGTTAGGAATACTTTCATCGCATTTCTCTGTGAGCTTTTTTCCCTTAAAGACTTTGGATTTGCGAAATGTTTTACCACTGGTTTTCCCCCTCCTTTTATTATTCTTATTGGTTACCAGTAAACATTTTATTAAAAACTCTTAACATACCAGCTAGGCTTTTCTTCGCTTTAAATGAGAGCAGAGAGAAATCAACAGGAGTGCTTTTCTTTTATTTCACACTTACATATTTATTTTGTAATATATGTAATATTAGCACAGCAATACAGCAATGGAAACGTGCAACAAGTACACAAGCAAACGAAACCTATGTGTTTGTACAAAATGTGGAACATGGTTCATAAACAGAACAGTGTAAAAATGGAAACGTGTAGATAACATACGAGTATCTATTCTAGTAGTTCTTATGAAAGGCACTGAACGAAAATAACAATTTATGTTTCATAATTTATCTCAACCACAAAACACCATTGCTGTGCAAGAAGTGTAGTTCCTCTCTGTATCGCAGGTCCACAATAAATGAGTTTCTACCCACTTGTTACCCACCCAAATCCTCCGTGCAGTTGAGAAGAAGACAGACTTCCTTTTCAGGCCTCCAACGCAGGAAAGCATCAAGTAAACTATGCAGTTGAAACGTTAAAGTGCCGTCGCAAATTTTTTCACACCTCATCATCCTTCACAGGCCTTGTTATTGTGCTGTAGCCAAAAGCGCCGAGATGCACATTTCCAGCTTCTTCCTCAAGACGAATTAAATAAGACTGAGTGTCTTTGCCCTTCTTCTACTGCTGGTTTTCTTTACTTCCTAAGCAGTTCTTGACCAATTTCAAAATGTTTTCTCAAATGAGCCTCACCTCCTCTCCTGCAGACGTGCCCCTGCTTTCAGATTCTTCTCCTTTATCTTGGTTTTTGTCACCTTCACAATATCCAGTTTTTGTTTTTTTTTGCGAGTGCCCATTTTATAGAGGGAGTGGGATAGCTTTAGGAGATGTACAAGAAGCGTGAGAAGAGAAATACCTGCACCATGTTCCATTAAAACACGAAACAAAAGGCTATATTGTTTTTAGACTGGAATGTCTGTAAGCAAATTCAGTTCCATGTTGTCCCATCCTACCCACTGAAGATCACCACAGGGGCACCGTAGAGCTCTTCATAATGCTTAATGTGCTTTTTTTCTAAGTTTTTTTTGTGGTCATTTTCTGCCTTTATTGGATAGGATAGTTGAGACAGGAAAGGCAGGGGAGAGGGGATGACATCCAGCAATAGGTCTGGGTTAGATTTGAACTCGGGCCACTGCACTAAGGACTCAGCATTACACGGTAATTGCTTTTCCAGGTGAGCCACATGGGTGCTGATATGCCTTTTTGAACAATTACACATTTATTAAAGTAAACTAGTTTTCAAGTGGTGATTTGAGATATTGGGACAGTTACCCTAGGATTTCCCTCAGTACAGCCATTAAAAAAACAGCCAATGCAGGCCTGCAATGAGAGCTCACCACTGCCTGTGGTAAAGTTTGACGCTGGATATCTCCATTCTAGTTAGTGAGTTACACCTAACAAGATGGTCATCTTATCTTAAGTTAATGAACATCTCCACATTGTGAGGAACAAAACTAACAACCTTTAAACTATGATGTCAAACTGCACCAAGGACAATCAGAAAAAAGAAGCCTCGTGGCAATACTCAACACGTCATTCTGGGCCACCAAATGGTGAATTGACAACTAAACATAAAAATAAATTACTCTGATATAAATTTTGGTTGGAATATTTTCCTAATCCAATAACTGTCGAATCTCATTATTAAGTCCCATGCGTCAGAATAACATCACAGATTAGGGTCCCCAGTCTCCGGTTTTGAAAAATGGCTGTTTTACCCTCGTACACACAGCACTACTCATTTTAAATGGGTTACTCGCAGCAGAAAGTAAATTCCATTTGCCTGTGGGAAATGCCCCTACCCAGCTGAGGATTTACTGCTGAATGGAAAGGCTGGTCATCTCGGGACTTCCTGTCAGTGTCGGCCAGGGCGGGGTGGGTAGTTGGCAGAGAGCAACACCATACTGTGCAAAAGGAGGGACACCTCTGACTCTGCATTAATATCCAAGAGAAAGACAAAACTAGTTAGATGAGCCATAGATATGGCAGCTTAAGAAAAAAACAACAGACCATGTATAACCACCATGTGCTTATAAATTAAGGGTTCCCGTTCTTTCTAAGAAATCATTTTCAACGGCTTATTCTTGGACTTAAGACTGATGTTGCTGACAGAAGGGCCATTATTTAGACTGTCAGTGAAATCAAAAGTCTCTAAACAGACCTTGTGACTGAACACACCAACCAAACGTTTCACTGAAGTTGCATCTCAGCATAAAAACGCGTGGAGAAAAACATCTCTGCTAAGAAGTCAGGGAGTAAAACTAGTGTTTTACTATAACGTAACGATTTTTTCCATGACTTCAAATGAAAATTTCCAGGACATTCAATCAATTTGATCACTTTCCAAATGTTTGCAATGGCTGAAAAACAAATCTATAGCAGCATAGAAATACTGGTTAAATGTAAGATACCTTTCAAGGCAGAGGTGACCTGAAGCCACTGAGATAACCACTCCTGGCACTGGTTTACGCTGAAAGCATCAGAGTTGAGACCTCTGATATAGCATGCCTGTGGAGAGTGAAATCAAATTTGGTATCACAAGGCGAGAAAATGAAATAAACAAAACAAAAACAGCCACTACCATTTCAGACTTGTTTACAGTCGTTCACTTGTCAATGTACTGCTCTTTGCACACGGATAATGGAGACAGACCATTGCTCATGGGAATGGAGTTTGTCCTGTGACCATGACAGTCAGTCAGATGAGGAGGCACTGACCTGTCGCAGCTCGGAGTGGCTAAGCTGCTGAGGGCCGAGTCTGCAGAGGGCCCGGTCCAGATTGAGTAGCTCCACCGCGTGACTGTTGAGCCGACTGGTAACCAGGAAATCCGGCAGATGAGGTGTCAGGAAGAGCAGTGGACAGATGTGTCTCTGGATGACCATAACAGAAAGAGAGTGAGAGAGATCATAACATGGTGGGTGGGTGAGGTGGTCGCTGTTTTTTTTGACATTTTTTGCCTGGTGTTAAAGGAATCTGACCATTAAAAAAAATTATCGTCAAACTACAAGAAACATTTGATTTCCTAAAATAATTACAAAAGGGAGAAGAAAGCAGGACTCATTTAATTCACGCACCACCTGATTCATACTCATCTGCCTTATTCCCAAAGGTTGTCCAGAGAATAGGCTGCGCACAGCATGGAGCTCAGATGCATTTGGATGTGTACCATTTTGCACCTGAAAATATAAAAACGTCCATTTCTTAACCAAACAAAGAGCTAAAGAAGTACATAAACTTTATCCTCCACAAATCAGCCACATGCTTATGCAGGTAACTTATAT
>OMLC01067542.1:0-11626 GCA_900302585.1 Regalecus glesne | reverse complement strand
GTCTAGAGCGTAAGGCGAGCCATGTATAGGGTGAATTGAGATTTGATGCAATGCAAGCAAATCATAGTAAATGTGTCAGGCCAGTGAAAAATACAGCTTTGGAGAAATGCAAATCAGATGCCTTGGTATGTCTGAAGTGCTGGCAGCTTTAAAACGCCAATAAATAAATCCAGACCTCTCCCAGAATGCACATCAGTACCGGACTGACACACACACACACACACCACTCAAACTCTACTCACCATAGTAGCGTTCTGGTGGCGAGGCTGGCACCATGGTCCATATTTCACCATAGTGTGCATCTTGTAAAATGAAAGGACTGTGAGTATCCTCCCCTGTCCCCCCTCTCCTCTTCAGCAAATGGACGAGATGTGGCGAGACCTGCGCTGGATCACAGACGCCCTCCAGTACGCCCGCTACAGGCACCCTCGCGGCGGCATGCCCGTCAGCAGCCTGGTGGACGCCAGTGCCCCAGACACCGACACGGGACAACAGAAAACCGACTCCACCTCTTCAAACATGGATTACCTGCCCACACCCTCACCCTCACCTGAGCTCCGCAGGAGGAAAGCCGTCTGTGGTGAGTGAGGGTACCCGAACAAAAGCACGTAGACAATATCAAGCTGGGCGGCCATCTTATCTAACCCCCCCAAAAAAAAAGCATCTCCGTAACTCGTGTCCTTGGCCGGAGTAATCGATCCACACAAATCCACACACCAGATCATCCACTTTGATACAGATATGAAAAGATAAGCACCGCCAGAGGAGGATATTCTCCAAAGTGTTTACAGGAAACGTACATACTGAAACTGACATGTATGAAATAGGCTCTAATTCTGTGTACGTGTGTGAATGCCTGTGCCCAGACTCCCAGCTGGGCTCAGATGAAGACGGCTCCTCCGAGGTGTTCCTGCCCACGGACAGCGACTACGACTCCAGCGACGCCCTGAGCCCCCGAGAGATGGACCTGCTCTATTCTCCGCCACAGGACCTTTCCCAGCAGGCTGTGCACTCTTTGGGCGGCAGCGCCCCAGACGTGCTACAGATCCATGAGCTTCGGTAAGGGTGAGGAAGCTGGAAAGGTGGAGGACGGCTCTGTGGAGATTGTGCTGAAGCATCCGTGGTACCTGGCGGGCAATACCGAGTGATGTAGTGTGAGGGAGGGGCTAAGAGAGAACAGCGGTGGGGGTGCAGAAAGTACGTTTTGTACATTTTCTCATCAATGAGGATTAAATATCCATTCATTCCTTTTAATCCAACAGAAGCATGATCTCAAAGATCCTACAGCATCAGGTTTTAGACGCAGTCATTCTAGTCTTGGCAGATGGTGCAGGTTAACGTGGGGTTAATGTCAGAGTGTGTGAGTGAGTCCTCTGGGCACTCTGCATTTTAACATCTGACACACTAGCTTGTCTAAAGCTGGAAACCTCACTGTTCTAAATGTCCTTAATGAGGCTCTTTAACTTGATGTGTTTTTCCACTATTTTACAGGTACAGCATCTGCCGACCCAAAGACCTCCCTCTCTCTCCGTCCCCCGCGGGGAAGACCTCCCACTCTCCATTTTTCTCGAAAGACCGACCTGTCTCTCCCTCTCCCCTCCCTCACTCTCCCTCCTCAACCAGAGACGTCCCTCTCTCCTCCTCCTCCGGGGGCCTTCCACGCTCCCCGTCGCTCTCGACAAACCTCCCCCTCTCGCCCTCCCAGCCCCTCTCCCCTAGAAGCTCCAAAGATGTCCCCCTCTCGCTCCCCCTCTCCCCAGCTCTAGCAGACACCACCAAGACCCTGGAGGACCTGTCCCTCTCCAGGAGCCACCAGGAGAGCAGGCTGCCCTCCACACCTCTGAGGGCCCTGGCCAACCCCCCCACCAAACGGAAGCTGCTCTCCAGGAGCCACGGGGGCCAGTATTTAGGTGGACCACAGCGCTGGCTGAAGGGCCACAGCGGAGAGTGCCACACCGGGTCCCTGTCCGAGGGCACCTACACCAGACACAGGGACCCGGACCTGCCTTTGCCTGAAGATGTGCCGTCCCCACAGAGCACCAACACCACCTACATCAGCCAGGCCTCCTGCGTGCTTGAAAGCCGCCGGGGCCGTCACAGGGACCCCAGACCCCACGTCCGCAGGATTTTCGTGGAGCCCTGCAAGGAGGGCTCACCCGACCATGAGAGCGGATGCTGGAGAGAGGGGAGAGAGGAAGGGGAGGAGGTGCAGAGGGTGAAAGGGGTGGGGGTGTCAGTGGTGGTGGCAGAAGTGGAGTCCGAAGAAGAGAGGGAGGAGCCAGTGGGGGCCTCAGGCCAAGACGTAGACTCGGACGACCAAACCAATGCACAAGTGTCGGAGATCCTCAGTAGCACGCTGTGATGCTGAACGCTGACCCTGTCAGCGGAACTAAAGATGGACAGCAAGCGTCCACCGAGGAAGACTCATCCGGACGAACCCGTTGTCTCTGAGCTGCAGCTGCTGCTTCAGTCACCTCCCCGTGTCCGTCCCTCACCATCATCAGGACCTGTCTGTTGAATCTAGACTAGACTGAAGTTGCTGGTTCAACTCCGCTAAGACTCAGAACCAATGGCATTGACTGTTAACAATGATAAGAAGAAGCAATGCAATGAAAACTACATGGGCACGGCTTTGATCCAACCAGTGACTTTGCACATGACCCCGTGTTGACCGTCGTCGGTGATCCGACTGCAGTTTGGAGAGACGTTCAACACAACCTTGTTTTAGTTGTTTTAAGTTGCAGATGTTGCGAACTACAGGGGAAGGGTTCCTGTCATGCCCCCACTATGACAGCATGGAGTCTGATTCTGTCGGTCCTCTCTCCAGTCGAAGTGAATGTATGGTTTTGTCTGTTTTCTTGTGGTCTCCTGTGATATTTGCATTTGAGCTGTCTCGCTTTGACTCTTTCAGTCAGTGGTTTGTTTTTCTATGCTCTTTTTATTTGACCACTCTTATGGAGTCTGTTGGAAATTTGCGGCCTGAGATTAGAATGAAAAATGCATCCTGAGAGAAGGGACCAGAGTTAGTGGCTCACTTAAGACAAGCTGCTGGTGACCTCAAGAGGGAGATTACAAATCATAGATCCCAATGTTAATGGGGAGGAGTGAAACAATGAAAGCGGTGTGGTGGTCTCCATCCATCCATCCATCCATCGTCAACTGCTCATCCAAAGTCAGGTCATGGAGGCAGCAGTTCCAGAGATGTTACCCAAACCTCCTTCTCCTGTCCACATCCACCAGCTCTGACTGGGGGTCCTGAGGTGGTCCTAGACCAGTGTGGAGATATAATCCCCCCCCCTGGTCCTCAGTCTACCCCGTGGCCTCATCCCAGCTGGACGTGTTTGGACCACCTCACTAGGGAGGAGACCAGGTGACCTCCTGACTAGATGCCGAACCTCCTGCACTGGCTCCTCTATAGGTAGAGGAGCAGAGGCTCTACTCTGAGACCCTCACAGAGGACTGAACCCCTCCCCCTGTCTATGTGGGAGACTCCAGCCACCCTCAGGAGGAAACCCATTCTGGCCTCTTGTTTCCATGATCTCTCCATCAAAATCCCCCGCAGTGGTCTCTCTCACCAATTTACTGTTAGAGCTGGGTCCGATCCTATTCAATATGGATATCAGGTGCCGGTACTGACCAAATTCACTCTTAAGATATCGGCCTGACGTTACCTATCCACGACCGATCCACATTCCATAGTCTGCTGTCCTTATGGAATATGAACAGGTAATCATGCAATGTTAAGCCCGTAGCCCAAATGTGATGCGTACGTTCAGACAGGAAAGTTTCTCATTGTATTCTTAGAATGAAATTTGAACTTTGACCTTTAACTCATCCTGTTGTGTAGGAGCAGTGGGCAGCTACAGTGCCCTGTGAGCAGTTAGGGGTCCAGTGTCTTGCTCAAGAACACGCTTTCTGAAGGAGCCGGGGATAGAACCAGTGACCTTTCGATTACTAGATGACCCTCTCTGCCCTCAGAGCCACGCCTCCACCCCAAGCGGAAGCTGCAGACCAGGTGGCTGATGCGGGAGCAGGGGAAATGATCAATCCTACACCCGTTTGTATGGGAAGCCTGCTTAAACGACGGTCCAGGCAGATTACCTCAGAATTGATCTGAGTTTGCAGTCTGTCTGGTTTTGCTTCTGCAGTTAGGGGTGCTTTGTGGTGTACCACAGCCTCATGTAGCTTTACTCAAAATACAATAATAAGAACGACAATAATAATGATATTTGAGAAAAAAGGGTCCGGGCGTCGGCCAGTATTGATTGATGTTGGTATCGATCAGTATTGTTATTGATCAATGTAGGTCTCAATTGGTATTGTATAGATCGGTACTAGTGTCGATTGGCACTGGTATCGATTGCTACTGGTATCAATCGGTATTGGTATTGATCTGTATCAGCTGATATTCAAATGCAGGTATTGGAATCGGATCGGAGCTGAAACAAAGCAGATGGGTGCATCTCCAGCTACTTTTCTAATGTGCGGTTTTAAGATGTCCTACTTGATGTGGAATGTCCATGACTTGTCTCGTACCGAGTTGAAATGAAGATGCATTTTATCAGCATGAGCTAGTTTGTACTCGTGTTCTTGGACAAAGGTTTCGTGTCCAGTTTGTGCCTCTACTTTGTTCCGCATGACGATGTCAATGGGCAGAGATTCAATGTCAGGGGTCATGATTATTTGGGGTTATAATTCATCCCCCAAAAATGATCTGCACTTTGCCTGGTGGGCTTAATAAGAGTGTGGCAGAGATCGACGATGCTTTACGTTGTTGTGGTTTGGTTTGGTTAACCTTGGCAATTTCTGCTACCAGGAACCTCAGTATTTTGTGTTTTATCTCCGTCTCAAACAACCATTCAGATACTGTGGAGTGAGGAGGATGTCCCCTCAGCGGCTGAGATCTGTTTTTTGTTTTTCCATATGTACCTTATGGCAAGCGAACCCCTTAGCAGTAGGTTGGAGATCTCTTTTGAAAATGCACATACTCTGAGAATGCACAATGCACAATTTTATGTTTTTTAACAGTGCAGTCTTAATGTTTGCACATACTTAGCACATAGTTATGGAATAAAAGCTAATTATATATTTGATGCAATTGGGCATTAATTGCTGGCAGCTTTTACTGTTAAGGACTGGACTAAAATGGCCTGTTATAAATGTCCTCACGTGGGTCTCATAGATGTAAAAGCTATATTTTTTTCCGGAAAATACGAAGTACAGATGCTCACTTTCTTTATTCCTCTCGGTGAATATTTAGCATGAGGACCGCGTTTCTGATGACCGGATGCACTAAATTTACTGTCCTGCAGTGTCGGGTGACCTAGAACTTCTCTTCTTCATGCATCCCCCTTGTGTCTACGCTGTATTAGCTCAATTTGAGAACCACCACCACCACACATGCCTGTGTCCTGTATACTGTCACCAAACCAGCTAGTCGTCAAACGATTTCCGATGATGTCTTTTAGCTGAAACCCTCAACCGAAATCTGAATATTTCTAAACACACTTCTGGAAGGTTGAATAGATGGGGCTTAGGTCGTGAGTGAAGTAAATGTCGCAGTCAGACGTGGCAGTTCCACCCGGACTCCATCCGTAGACCCGGGCCTGGATTTTTGGGACGCTAAAAATCCAGTCTCGATGGTCATCCTCAGGATTCTGGACGCGTCGTAATCTGCTTGAGATATTGAAATTCTGAAATTGAGCTGCAGGGAACTATTCGGTGTGTATTTTAAAAGGTGACTGGAAGACAATTCTATCTTGATCATAAAACCTGTGAAGAGGCCTTAGGAGTTTGAACGGTAACTGATAGCGTGCTGCTCCTCCTCCATGCCAGGAAGCGTTTAACAAGGGAATCACTCGGTCGATGGGAACAGTCGCTGCCTCATTTTGGAGTAAAACTCTGCAAAGTGTCGAATAACCCGCTACGCTATTTATTTCCCAAACCGTTCCTCAGTTTCCACTCGAGTTCAACACTAGCTGTTATGTTGATGATGCCCAGTGGTGGTCCCGTCAGCCCCCCTGGGTCATGACACGTGCACATGTTAACAGCCAAAAGCAGAGGAAACCTCCTTTACGTGTTTGTTGTTGTTGGTTTTTTTTTTTGTACATTTCCGCCATGATCGGTTACCCTAAATGACGGCACGAAGTTTCCCCAAGGGTCCCTCCTGCTTTAATTTATTTGCAGTATTCTACGTTTAGTTTCTGTATGGACTGCGTTCAAAGGTTCCTGTGGTTTTTTTTAATTTTTGCAGTGTCTGAAGTCCCGTGAATGGATGTGTTCCACCAACTGAAATAAACATTCTATGTGGAAGTTGTGCACTAAAACGTCCACCCCTGTGTCCCTTTGTTCCAAGATGTCCGACTGGTCACGTGTGCACGGGTGAAGAGCTGTCTATCAAGGTGGTCCCTGTCCGGCCTTGGTGCCGTCGTTAGGCTTAAAGTTGAGTCTGGATATCCCTCAGTGAGGTGCTCTGCTGTTCTTGCCTTAGAAACGTACCAGGTTAGGGGTGTTCTGGTGGCTCACCTGGTAGAGCGTGTGTACCATATGAGGCCGAGTCCTTTTACTGTGGGGGGGGGTCAAAAGGTCAAAAGATAACTTCAATTACATGCCACCTTCCCGGCCCTTTTGTTCCTTTGTTCCCCTGCCGATGGGTTTGAGAAGCGAACGCCTTTTAAGTGTGCACACTTTAAGTAGAAACTCCTGTCGGGACCTTGACTGACGCACGCTGATGGTTTCTAAATGAGGACAATATCCTCTGTGTGTGAGTGAGTGGGGGGGGTTGTTCCCAAACCTTCAGCATATTAACTTCTGTCTGAATGGACCTGTTGCCATGGCAGCAGCACCACAGAGACCTCCACTGACCGGCTCTGATTCCTGAGAGCCTCTAAAAATGAGGAAGGCCTGAGAGCTCGGGGGAAAGGGAGATGAGACGGCAGATAGCGGAAACACAAGATGATGTCTCCAGGTCACCACAGCAGTGAAGGGGGGTGAAGGCTGCAGCAGAGGGTGGTCCTCGACCTTCCTGGTTCTCCATGCCGTTGGACTCCGGCCACGCCCTGCCAAGGACCATGTGGTGGCTGCAGACGTGATGATGATGATGATGATGATGATGATGATGATCTGAGAATGCAAAGTCCTGTGATTGACCTTTACCCTGTGTTTTTCCAGATACCCAGTGTGATACAGTGGATGGGAACCATGGCGGAGCTGCAGAAAGTGAGAGCTCAGAGCTGCCTGCTGGTGTCGAGGTACACGGTGATGACCTGATGCTGATGACCGTACTCAGTCCAGCCAGGGGCTACACACGCCCCTTATGGTCTCTGAAAAGTGCGTAAGGGAAATTTTAATTTCTAAAAAACTATACGGTATATCGAAAAGCTGCGGCCATAAAGTACAATGTGTGCTTACTTGTTTAAAGTTTGAATGAAGTTTGCATCTTTTAGTATGGAGGAGTTGTTGCAGTTTTAAAAGAGAATAGTTTAAAGATTCGGTCCATAGACTTCCATTGTAAAAAAAAGGGGGGGGGAAATTAACATAAAAAAGTGTAAAAGCTATGAAAAAGTAGAAAAAGTATGAAATAAGTTGAACAGTTCAAAAGTCAAAAAAAGCTTTCTAGCTAAAGGTGTGAGGGAGCAGAAAAAGTTGGAAAAATGCTGAAGTGCAACTAAAGTTGAATAATTTTAGAAAGGTAGGAATCTCACACCCCACTAGCAAGATGATTTTTTTAAATGAATAAAGTTTCCAGCTGAAAGTGGGTGAACATGGGTGACAGACGAGCAGTATGGAGAATAAATCTGGAAAATAGATCATAATCGGTCAGAAGAGCACACGTGTCCTAGCTTCCGGCTAGCCCACTAATTAAGACCCTCAGCACGCTGACCTTTAAAAAGCAAAGGTTAATTTGCTTGCTGTCAGAAGAGGGCTTCTGTATCCTCTTCTACTTGTTCCTCTTACCTTGTCAGGCCCGATGGGAGTATCTTTACATAGCTACTGGACTCTCACCAGCCCATGTAAACCACGATCAGGTCCCTTTAGACATGTCACCATTAGTCCCCATGTTATGGACGTGGACGCGGATATAGATGGAGCTTGGGGGATTAAGGTCGGCCCTTCCTGATGCCCCGTGGTGGGTTCGAACCCGTGACATCTGGTTCGTGAGTTCCTGAAGCGTGTGGGCTACCACTGAGCTACCACTCATCCCATGTCAGGTTTCCCTCTGCAGCTGGTGAGCAGGCTGGAGTCGTAACTCTTATCGTGATTTACATACAATCCAATGTAAATTACAATAGGAGTTACGACTCCGGCCTGCTCACCAGCTGCAGAGGGAAACCTGACATGTGAATTTGGTGTATTCTTAAATACATGATGCATGCAAAGGAGGGGTTGAGTTGATGCCGAGATTTGTATTGGGAGTGATGAAGACGGACAGGATCAGGAATGGGGGGTGTGGACACAAAGCAAGAGAGGCCAGACCGAGATGGTCTGGACATGTGTGGAGGAGAGGTTCTGGGTATGTTAGTAGAAGGAGGCTGATTATGGAGCTGCCAGGCCAGGGGGGAAGAGGAAGAGCAAAGAGGGCATTAATGATGTGGTGAGGGATGACATGGAGGTAGCTGGTGGGACAGAGGACAGGAGGAGATGGAGATGATGGAATCAGTAGTGGTAGAAACAAGAGAGAGGCCGGTACTAATATTAAAAGATGCATACTTTAGTTTCTATGGCACCTTACAAAGACCCAAGGATGCTCAACAGAGGGTGGGCAAAATAAAAAACGTATATACAAACACTAGTGAAGCTGTACTTAAGATACAATAATGCAAAGTATGATAGTGGGTCCTAAAGATGAGCTGGAGTGGTACTAGAGAGGGTCAACACCTCTATAATGAGGGCAACATTCACTCTAACAGGCAGATTGTTGTTTAGCATCACACGTTCATCCATCATCAACTCTAATCTCCGGTCGGGTTGCGGAGCTGGAGCCTATCTCAGTGCTGATTGGGTGAAAGGTGTGTGTGTGGGGGGGGGCACACCCTGGATATGTCACCAGTCCATCACAGGGCAGATAGGTTGGCTAGTTAAATGAATCAACCTTTCATCATCCTTATGTGTCTTTGTCTCAGGTGGCTGGTGAGATGAGAAAAGTGGTCCCTGAATGTGAGGATGAAGCAACAACCAGGAGGAGAAGAAACGTGTTTCCACTGCTGCCTTCTCCTGCACTACTCTAAGACAGCATTGACTTGTGATCTAGCCTGTAGTAATGGTTGCCCAACTCCCGGCTGGTGGGCTCTGCCGTGGTCAGAGCACGCCATGTGGGAGGGTGTGAACCAACTGGAATCTCACACCGCTGCTGGCAGCGGCTTTTCCCGCCGGAGCTCTCGGTGCATTTTGGAGGAAGGGTCCAAGCCGCAGCACGGCTGTCTCGCTTCCCTCAGTACTGAAGGACTTGGCACGTACACAAGGAGCCCATCAGTGAGGACGCACGTTGCTCTATGAATGCAGACCCTTTTATTTCGCACCATTCGCTGTCTGTCTGGAAGAGAACAATGGGGATTTTCAGCAGTACGTGCGCTGCAGGGGTCTCGCTCCATCAGGGGTCATAAGTGTGAGCAGTCTTCTGGTACGTCTCGGCTCCAATGGCGATGACACAGAAGATGGCTCGGTATACTGGCTGCCGATGGAGCGTTACCCCTTCAACATGTACACACATACAGACAGATGAAGATGATGATGAGGATGATGATGATGGCGTGTGAAGAATGTGTGAAGAATGGTGATTGTTTCCCATTAACTCCTTCATTCTTCTCCCAATGGCTGCCTTTCTGCAAGCTGTCCGGTTCATTTATTCTCCATGAAGGCTACCTTGATGTCCACCAAGCCCCGAGTCCACATCAGCACTGATCTCTCCAGATGCCACACATGGGATCACACACATGCACACACTTAAAGCCGAGGCTCTCTCTGCCTTTCCACATCTGCATCTGCATGTATGGTTTGCAGGGCAACGAAGCTCCCATTCGAAGAAGCCTTGACCTTTGACCCTCACCCCTCTGTGTAGCTGCGATGGGGTTGTGTGGCTCTTTAGCCACATCCTGTCCATTGCGATGCCGTCCCCTAGTCCTTGGTTTGTCCCGTGGCTCGGCGTCTCTGTGGGCACTGGGCTCATTTGCTTAATAATTCATCACTCCTCCAGATGTCATTAGGTCCGGCTGAGCCCCTTTCTCTGTGACGTGTGGATGCACAGAGAGACCAACGTGGAGGAGCGCGGGGCTGAAGGCCTGAATTTCAATGGGGCTGAAGACTCCCAGGAGAAAGCACAGCTCGGAGTAATGTATTCCTGTGGACGCTTTGATGTGATAATTCCTGTCCTGGTCAAAAGAGCAGTGCTGTGGACGGGAAGGAGAGAGGAGGAGAGGAGGAGGGGAGGAGAAGATGAGGAGGTGGAGGAGGAGGAGAGGAGGGCCATCTCTCTCTCTTTCTCTAGTAGTACCTTAGAACTTCTCACACACAGAGAGAGAGAGACAGAGACATGGAGAGACATGGAGAGAGATGGAGAGACATGGGGAGACATGGAGAGACATGGAGAGACATGGATAGAGAGACATGGAGGGAGAGAGGCTGACCCCTGTGTGCCACCTTGAAGCCTTCCCATCCAAATGGAGCGTCCAAATTGCTGGGCTGTCTCATCATCAAAGGTCGGCTCACGGGGCATTACATGAAAACAAACAAATGACATTTGTTGTTTTGATCTGACTGTGTCACGACAGAACCATGCAGCCTGCTGCCCCTTCATCCTGGGAGGCCCTCCGATCCTGCCCCCAGATTAAGGTGAGCCAGTGTTCACTCAACACACACTAACACATATAACCCCACCGCTCCTGTGGCGGACACCCGCGGCCCACACACACACACACACACACAGATCTAGGGACACACACAGACACGATGACGCACATTCCAACACATACAGGCTCACTCTCGTGCACGCATCCATGAGCACCCAGAGCAGGCCGGAGCGATGCAGGGAGACGAGTCCGTCCCTTCAAAAGCTTGGAAGGCAGTGATCCACTTCGCTCAGCCGTATCGCAGTCGTGTTCTGGAAAATCAAAGGAAAATGTGATTCAAAACATGTGGATCTCTGTCTGTAGTGGAAAAACACACACTCACACACACACACACTTGGGGAGAAAATGGGAATCTGTGGAAAATGGTAATGGCTGTACGAGCCTTTTGATGATAAGTGAAGGGGATGGCTAGACTGACATGACGTCATGTGTTTACCCTCAGAGGCCAGTGACAGTTTGGATGCCTCGGTGTGCCGCCCCAGCCAGCCCCGGCATCACACGCCGCTGATAACTGGCTGCCTCATTGGCAGTCGACACGAGACCGTAGCCTCGCACTGATTGGTTCAGGGTTACTGGCTATGGAGTCTGCCATGGCCGAGGCCCCGGTGACGTCAGGCCCGCTCACCGTGTTTTACTACTAACGCTGTGAAGTAGAACCCGGGCCGCCTGGCCCAGGAGGCACACTGGTCGTCTCGTGATCAGAACATTGCTGGTTCGATCCCCGCACCCTGTGGAAAAGGGCCTAAGTGTCCTCGAGAGCTAGACACTGCCCCCCCCCCCAC
>OMLC01067541.1:12464-24705 GCA_900302585.1 Regalecus glesne | reverse complement strand
AGCCGATGCCAAGTATCGTTAAAGTAGCAGCAATATTGCATCCTACTTCAATTCAGCTACATCCGGCACAGAAAGACTCGAGTCCACTATTCTACCCTGGTTATTTTGTACCCATGAGCCGAGTTTGATGGACTGCATTACATAACAGCAGTAGTTCATGTTTTTAATGAATGGATTTAAGTGCTTTAAACATAGCTTATGTAGATAAGATGATGGTCTAACTCAATTGTGTCATATACATAAGAGGGGGTAAAGATTTATTCTGCCTCAAAAAAAATTACCAATGAACTGAATTCTCTTAAGAGTCTATCCTCAAACAATACATAAGCTCAAAATCTTTACACGTGAACAGCTGTCGATAAACAGAAGAGATGAGTGTTCATACCCAATTGAGCCTTGATCAAGCTTTTCAAAATTACCCATACAAAAAAATGTGACCTCCCGGGCAGCTGTCCACTGCTACCAGGCTAAGCCACTTGCATAAGGCACCATTAAGGTCAACAGTGCATTATTAGATAGAAAATGGAAAGAAAGTACAAAATAAAATAAAAAATATATTAGTCCTCAAGGCATAGGATGAGATGAAATGAAAGTTCAATGAATGATTCCATTCCAGCAAGCAGTGGCAAAATCTCCAGTCAAACTAGAAATAAAAATGGGGGAGATGGGTGAAGTTGTGAAATTAAAAAGGAAGGTCATCAAGGCTTTATGTACAATATTGTAACATTTAACCGTTCGCATTTTAGCTGCACTTTTATTGAACCTATTTGCAGTCCTGATTACAGTGGAAACAGGAAGTGAACGAACCCTAGAACCATGCAACACCTTTCTATGATACTGAAGTTATAGTTGTGTTATACCTCTAAGCACACAGCTTATACAATTGGACTACAAATGAGCTTTGTAGCTTGTAAAAAAATAATAAACCAGGCTACATAACACATTGCACATTAAGTAGCTGCACCAAAAACACCAAAAAAAGCTCCTCTCATACAGTGACTAGAGAAGTTGTGGTCCCTGGGTCACTGGCCAGAAGGAGACAAGTCATCCCCATTACTGGTCAAACCCACGGCTTCAAAAGAGAAGGAACCCAACCCTCAGTCTTGGTGCCCGACAGGCAGGCACTTCCATCCCCATCCTCACTCCGCGATGGGGAAACAAATGTTCCCCCAGAAACACATTCAGTCCACAGCAATGTTGGCACCATGCCCCCCTCCCTCCTACTCCTTCACTCCCACTGCCTCTTCATCTCCTCTACTTTCTTCTCTCTCCTCACCAGGGCCAGGCAGCCGAACTCAGACATTCACAGTGCACACATGCTTACCTCAGACAGTTTTTTTATTTATTTTTTTGTTTCATTTTGTAAAGTACCAGTGTATCTGCTGTCCGGGAGATGTCCCCAAAACATCATGCACCATACATACAAATCATTCATTCTTTTTAGTGTGTCTTTTTTTCTTTTTCTTTTTGCAAGTCCATCTCATTCAGTTCTTCCATCCATGATTTTGTCCTCTTGTCGCAACAGACAACCTTCAGAGCGCCCTTCTCCAAAGAGAGGTCCCGGAGGCACTGGGTTACAGTATGGTGCAAAATGGCATGCTTTGGCTGGAACACACTCCCGCCACTCTGCTCTGGGACAGTTCAACCAAGAGACTGGTCAGGAGACGGCCTTTTCTCTTAAATTTTCCCCTTAACTGTATTGGTTGGTTAGAGTTTGCCCTGATCTAGATGTGCCTCTTCATGTGAAGAGCCAGATGGTCAGACCTGGAGAAACATCTGGGGATAGAAAAAGAAGAAAAATGTTTACAGATGGGTAGAGGGAGTAGAAAACTGGTCAGCTGAGAGATACATAGAGTGGGACAGATAACTTGTTGCAGGAATAATACTATGTGATAGATATCTTCACATGTGGTGGTAAAATAGTGGAAGTAATCATCAGCCCCCCATTTTTTTAAACATATCTAGTAATAAGTGAGCAAAGAATCATCTTCTGCCATTGCATCAATCTTTTCAAGTTGCTAACGAATACAGAAGGCTGCGGTAGCTCGGCAGTAGGGCACGCGCCTCGAAGTCAGGCATCGCGAGTTCAATCATACTTTGAGTCATTGGGAAAGAACATCCAGACTTCATCCCCTATGCTCAGTGAATATGAGGCATACACCGTAAAGCACTTCAATTGGTCACTAGACTTAGAGGAGTGCCATTTAAAAATGAGCCCATTTACACCTGAATGATGCAACCAAAGTTGGTCACATAGATGAGTGGATGAAAAGAACTCCTGCACCTGTAAACCCTAAAAATGCACCAGCGTGGTTTCAGTTTAAAGTTGTAGTTTTTTTGATGCTTTGCTTACCTGTCACAGTGACTGCATTTAAATGGCTTTGCCCCAGTGTGCTTCCTGAAGTGTCTGGTCAACTCGTCACTTCGTGCAAAACGCCATTGACAGCCCTCCCATGAACACCTGTATGGTTTCTCACCTGGCAAACAGACAAGGATGAATACTTATTTACTCAGTCGACAAGATAAAAGAAACGAAAATGTAACGCGTTAGCTTTTTCTGAGCTTTTCGGTGGTTAGGCCTTTCTATGGTTTACACTTTTGTCATTCAAATGTATTCAAATTAATCAGCCTGTGGCCAGACAAGATGACATAGTTGGTGACAAGCCAGTAGCAACATAGATTCCAAAGAACCTGTTGGATCAGTAGAGCCCCTTCCTATGCTATGCATTGTGAAATATGTTAAGAATGCAGAGTGCCCCTATGTGCGCCCTGTGTTGGTATGAAAAACAAAACGCATAACGAAACAAAAAATAGACTTTGCGGGTCAGGATGACAGCCTGTAGAGAAAGCCACACGTTCAATTTCACGGCCCTAATCAAAAATAAGAAACGGTCAAATGACTATTCAAACCCTTCCAACTCAGTGCCCCTGGCTCCCTGCCCATTCCCCATTTCCCATGGTGAAACCCAATCTGTTTTGCAGGACCCACTCCCTTTTATCCTCATGTGCAACCCCTCCCCCTACTCACCCTCTTTTCTCTCTCTCTCTCTCACTCAGACAGTCACTTACTCACTCGCTCGCTCAGTCAGTCACATTCCAGATAGATTAGGTCACAGTTTAGGTATCCAGCCATGCAGAGCTAATACTCACAGCGCTCAGGCTGAGCACATGCAATGTGGGTCTTTAATTACATTACACAATGAGCGAACAATGCTGTTAGGTGGAAAAGACGAAATAAATGGCACTTTCCTCCCTCATGCAGTAAAATTACAGTTCTGAACAGAACAAATCAGGATGAATTGTTTGAGCTATGGTGTGAGAGAGTTGCGTTTTCCCCTTCTGCCAGTGACGCAGTACAGTAGAGACAAGTTAACTGCCTTCACAGACCACAGCTGGTCACACTTAAGGCAAACTTGGCTCCAATGACGGTCTGGAACTCACCTGTGTGAGTGCGCTGGTGTGCTTTAAGGTGGGAGCTCTTCGTGTAAACCTTGCGGCACCCGTTGAATTGGCATCTGTGTACTCGCTTCCGGCCATCCGGGGATGTGTCTCCAAAGACCAGTCCCATCTTTTCCGAACTCTTTCCAGTCCCACCGGTCCTGATTTTGACTGGCAAGTGCAATTCGGTGTGTGTGCTGCCCCAGCTCTGTGATACGGTGCTGGGCTCAGAGGTGGCCTCCGGTGAGGATGGGGGAGTGCTAATGATGGAGGGGCTAAAAAGTCCAGAGCCAACCAAGACAGACCCCAGAGGGTTGGAGGTAAAGCTGTGTATGGGCGAGAGCTCCTCTGAACTGTCTGAAGTCTCGCTGCTGGCATCAGAATTCACACTGTTGGTGTCCAAGATTTGGCTGTCCTGATTGTCCTCCTCATGGGCAAGTGGGATTTTTGGATCAGAATCTGCCTTGGCCTTATCCCCACAGGCCAAGATTAACTTGTTCCAGAGGTCCTCCTGGCCATCAAACTTGAGGTCTGACGTCGAAACGTAAGGCTCACTCTGAAGATACCGTTCCAGCTCCAAGCAAGTCTGTATGAGTGCAAATAAATAAGAAGATACAATGAGGATATGCATATGCAACCATACAGCCTCATCTAGGTGATGTGACAATTGGCACCAGTGAGTTTTCTTAATTGGGTAGACATGGTGCATGTGACCACGTCCTCCTCCCCAAAAAAACCTCTGTGTGGTGTAAATGCTTTCACATGCAAGCATCAACAAGAACATTTCAGTTACTGTACACAAGTTACCTGAGACTGTCACCTATGTTCATGCCTCATTTCTACTTGAATCACATTTGCATTCATTTTATCAACTCAAAGCATTGCCTTTTGGGCTCAGCCAACTCTTATCGAGGTTGGATGAGAACCAATTGCTTTTTGTACTGTAGCCTGATTCCTGGTTAAATGTTGGCACATGACACAGGATTTTGCCATTCTAAACTCAACTGCCCTTTGCTACAAGAGAAGGCACGATTTAGTCTGATCAGAGCAGATCTCACAAATGATTTTCATTCTGACAACCAAGTCAGTTCGGCTCCGACAAGCTTGGCTCATTCCAATCCAGCTCATTTCAGACCACTGACTAAAATTCTTTGGAGGCCAAGCACAGAGGAACAGTTTATATGCATCCTCATTTCAGTGGCTGAATGACTCACTGAACAAATTTAGAGTCCTTTTATGGAAGCTACCCAACTTCCTCTCCAACGTGAGCCATTTATCTGCCTTTACCTCAAGCATAGGCCTGTCAAGCAATCACATCCTTCCTCGGGGTCAGGCGTGTACTCGGTGTAAAGACGTACATGTTTGAATCTGACTACCTGCCAAAAAGCGAGGGCACTCATCGAGAGGTGCACATGGCACAGAGAGGCCAGCTTTGAGATGAAAAAAGAAAAATTGCTGTGGGCACTCTTCTGCAACCTTACACAATATGTTCCCCAGCTACACCAGTGTCTGCTCATGCAGGCAGGAACTGGACGTTGCTGACATTTGATAGTCTCATATTGTGCAGCCTATTCAAATCTGAGGTCGAGTCATGTGATGCAAATTGATTTGTTTAAAGAGAACACATCGCTTCTACGCAGAGGAGGAGAAGGGGGGGGTGCATCTCATGAAAAACATCAATCTCTCTCTCTCTCTCTCTCTCTCTCTCTCTCTCAACGTCTCCAAAAGGCAAGATAAGACACGAAACGCTGTGCTTCCAGGACTCCGAGTGTGGGTGTCTCTGCTACTGAATCACCGCGATGGCGAGCAGAAGTTGACTCTGTGCCAGGAAATCACGACCGTCCAAAAGAAAACGGGATCGATTTCCAAACATGATCTGCATGTCTCTCTGCGAATGTCACACACCCCGGCCATGACAATACCTAACATCTCAAGTGGATCTGCGAGCATTCAACGTGAAAGTCGACTTCACCATTTCTACATCGGTTGACAGTCGAAAGGAATCCGCTGATTTCCGCAACATTTTAAGGACTGTAAACTCGGGGACGTTCAACGACATACATGATCTCTGATTGCTCATGGGCAGCTATAGCAACAACAAAAAAACCACCTGGTAAAATAACTCAAGCTCAAAATATAACACAAGACTACGAGACCTACACGCTGCTGCTGCTGCTGGTGGTGGTGCTTGAGTTACTCTCGGAGCTCCCATTCATCTTGACATAGCTAGCTGTCAAGACTTGACACGCCGAACCACAGCGCTCTTAGCTTTCAATCAGTGCAGCAGCCTTGTGAAAGTTCACATGGAATAGGACAACGAACACCAGGTTCAAAGCCAACATGCCGTTGCCCAATGGTCACTTCTGGGTGCCATGTGTTGTAAAATATTTACGTCTCGAGTGCGGAAGCAGGAGGCTTCAAGGCTGTATCCTGACCTGACCGCTAAACGCCACCGAGAGCCGTAATAGTAGTGGTGGCAGGAGTAGTAGTATTGCCCATGTACTAACACAGAAGTGCGAAACCCAACAAGTTCAAGTCATTACAATAACGCTTTTTTTTAGATAGATCACATATTCACCTGCTGCCAATACTCCTCGAGTGACGGTAGGGCTGAAAAATACCCCGTGTCGTGAACTATCTGAAGTTCTTGAAAGATGCTGCACATGGGTAGAACATCCATTTCCAAGTTTCGAGTGTCGAGCGCCTTGACGTGGGAAACACTTTAAATTATTTTATTTATTGAGAGCAAGGACGTAGAAAAAAGAAAGAAAAGTGCTAAAGCGATGTCGTCGAGCAAGTATCCTTTATGTACTTGCATGCAGTCGCGGTGCAAAACAAGCGCTGTCGAAACCAGATGAACAGTCCCCCCGCTGGCGCTTAAGTGTCTTATTTTGCAAACACTGGACTGGGATGGAAGCACTGCGCTCTGAAAACTTCCCTATTCAAACCTTGCTGCCCGCTCACCCCCCCTCACGGCAGGATTACGTCGCCGGCGTCAGCCAATCAACGCCGACCAGCTTGATGGAACGCGTATGATATCACAGCCGACCAATCGCATCCCTCTCTTGACATAATATTCTCCCGTCTCGCTTTCGATTGGCGAATTCATCCCAGAGCCCCCTCGCGTTGATTGGACGTTTATTTTTAGAAGCGTATATATACGTGTGATGTTCCGTCTCTTGTCCCTCTTGTGTTGCCCGACTCTCCGTTTCACCAGAGAGTGCGTATGTGAGCCGCAACAGTTCTGCTACCATTTACAAACCGCACATAACTTTGTCTCGGCTGCACTTGCGACGCGCATACTGATGGCCGTGCCACTTCTGAAAACACGCTTCTCTTTCTCCCTTCATCCCGCCACTCCGTCACCAGTCTCTTGAGCCCCGACATCATAATCAGTGCCGGGGAGACTCTAGCACGTAAATGAGCAGCGAGCCAGCCACTGGGTTTCAGATCACAGAAAGTTGAATGAGTTCATCTGGACGCGACGTTCAATGAGATAAATGTTTCATCACTCATCTAAGTGACTTCTTTGGTCTCACACCGCCTGCAGTCTAGTCATCAGTCATGAATATTGTGCTCAGATGAACTGATTCAAGTTTCTGTGATTTCCTAAACTGGATTATTGAGCAAGCATGGAGACAGCGGGTTTTGAATTTGTGACATTGTTGGTATGAAATAGATTTCTCTTAAACCTAGCTTGCTGCGATATGTAAATTCTTGAAGTCCAGCACATGTGTTTCTTTCAAAATCAAATATGCGTATCATCGCATCTGCATCATTGCATTCTGAAATGGGATTTCACATAGAGGTCAAAGTGCAGGCAAGTTTCGACATCCAGATTGTGAAATTCATTTCCCATAATGTGGGCTGTGGTTGCTCAGTGGTAGAGTGCAAGCTTCAGGTACTGACCAGCCAGAGGCTGCAGGTTTGAACCCACCACAGGGCGTCAGGAAGGGCATCCGGCCTCAATTCCCCTAAGCTCCATCTAAGACTGTGTCCACCCCCAGAATGTGGGGACTAATAGCGACATGTAAAAAAGACCTCTCTCTTTCACTTCCCTTGTATTTGTGGGGCTTTTTTTCCATGACAGACCCATTCCACATTTCTCTTTGGCAATAGCGTTACATCATCTATTTTCTTATCACTTCCTCTTTGGAGAAGTCTAGTGCAAAGGCATAGGATAACAGGGGAAGCTCTTCCCCAGCTATTGCATAAGTTGGTAAACTGAAGTCAGTTGCGTATGTGACCAAAACCTGGCATGCCATCACCTCAAAGAGGAAAACAACATTTTTGGACAGGGCCCACATTGTTTTCCAAGTGGCAGTATTTTCTGCTGCTAGCCTTAGTGGAGAACTGAGTCTGCATTGTGTTGCTGTTAGCCGTGAAGCCATGTTTGTCACTCACACATCTGACTCAGTCATACTGCATGGTGATTCGATGTCCTGCTTGGGTTGGCCTCAGGAGTGTCTTTCAAGAAATTCCAGTCCGTCTTTGTGTTAGTCATTCGGTATGACCTTCCGGTATCCCGCTGGAAAATTGGCTTTTAAGTGTAAAAATTCAATGAGTCCGTGTTAGTTCAGAAAATATATATTAGGAGCATCTTAAACTGTCATGGAGTCGAAGGAAACTTTTGTTTATCATGGGATCAGCAATCGAATATCTATTTATTCACACATTTCAGATTTTGTCAAGGCCTAATCTGTATCTGTTTATCAAGTAACAGAGGATGCTATTCGGTCTCTATGGAGCTTTACTATGCAGTTCTTCAATAGTCACTTCCTTCAGAAGTAGCACGGAGAGGATGCTCTGGGTCCGGCATGGCAGCTTTTATCAAGAGAAGCCAGGTCCACAGCTTTATCATCGTTATGCAATCCTATCTCATCCAGTAGCCATAGGAAAGAGCAATTACAGGATGACCCATTTTAATGCATCACTGTCAAACCAATCAGTGAGTTGTTCTAAGGGTCTTCTTTTTTTTCCAGCAAACCTTGGTGCACTGGAGACCCACTGTTACTTATTTAGTTTTGCCATTCACAATGGGAACAGCTAAATAAATTGGGTGATAGAAAAACTCACAGATAGTTGAAAATTTGGCTCCACCTCTTTGAGAAACAGATTTGGTTGTTATTTTTTTCATGATGTGTATATATAATATGTCCCGTACAAGCTGCGGCACTACATATTTGAAAGAGACATGACATAGTTTGAAATAAAGCCCCGTGCACATTTTTTAACAATATAGCAGCTTCCCAGTTAGCACTCAGGCACGGCGCTATTGATGGAGATGCACTTCTCTCTGTGGGAGCACTGAAAATTTGTCCAAGCTTAAATAAAAAGAGAGTAAAAATAATTGATTGGAAATCAATGCACATATATCATTCACTCTTTTGTTAAAAGAGGAATGGATGGAGAGAGAAGGGGGGGAAAAACCTCTTGGAAAATCAATATTCATTCGAATCATAAATCAGAATTGAGTCAGCGCTTGCGGGGAGGGGAGATAATCATTGGCCTGGTTTTGGATTACTCTGTGGGGTTGAGGCTTGTCCAGCTTGCAAATGTGTTTAGCTTCATTACAATCCCCCACCCATCCCTTTCTTTCTACATACACATACATGCAAGATCTCACACCAGCAGACACACACGCGCGCGCACACACGCAGACACACACACACACACACACACACACACACACAAATACATGCAGATAAATGCATATGCACGTAAACACCACTCACACTAACACAAGCATACACACACAGAAATACACCCCTCTCATCCACACAAACATGCACATGGAATGACACAAATGCATATGCACGTACGTACACATACAATACACACATAAACACAGACAAGCTCAAATAAGCACAAATTCCCAACAACAACATTAACATGGATCACTATCTGATCTTCTCATTTAAATGCAATGATGGTTGTCAGGATGTTGGCCTTATGTCCTGCTGTCAGGTCATGTCAGGGGACGGAGCAACATGTGTGTACAATGGGTCCTGAAGTGTCTGGTCCATCCAGCCGTCAATGAGAGGCCTCAGTCTCCCTGGACGCTGTTGACCTTGAGGATGAGGGGTGGGCTTTGTGTGTCCATGTGTCTGAGCTGCATTACAAAGTGGACATGCTGCGGACACAGCAATCAGTCAGGAACCACTCGAGATAGTTGATGATGGAGGTTGCATGAACAAGTGTGTATGTATGCTCCCATGGCACACTGGTGGTGGTAGATTCGAGAGGTTAGATTCAATTTGATGAAACCTTAATTTTCCTTGTGAGGAAATCAGATTTCTGCAGCAGAAGAAGATATGTCAATAAAAATCGAGTCAGAGATACAGCAGATAAATAAAAACAATTGTAAAAGTGTAGATACAAATATGCAAAGGGGAGTTTAAGACCTTCAGATGACAGATTGACTAGTCATATTATTTAGGGAAAATAAGTGTAAACACATCATTTGTGTTTGGTATGCATTTACCATTTATGCAAAACTATGATTGAAACAAAAGACCACTTATAGTGACAGCATGATGACCGGAACATCTTATTCAAACATCACGTTGAACATAACCATGGATGACATGTTATTCCAGCTTTAAACTTATCAGTCCAGTGAGTAATAACAGAATCAGTTGTTGTTCTCTTGAGAGACGCTTCTTTACACCCGCCCCCAAACCCACCCTGGGAGTTTCTTAGATCAAATCAAACAGCCATCACTGTCTCCAGCAACACTCCTAGAAAGAAAATCATCACACGGTCCGATGTTTCTTTGTAGAACTGACTTAAATTTGGAGGTTGCATTCACTGCTTCAACCACATAAACAATTTACCAGTGCATTTTGCTACGTGCTGAAAGATTTCAGTTGCAGTGCAGTGTATGAATGCCATGATCACATCAGGAGATATTTCACTGGTAGGTTTTAAATGCTCTGGAAAATCCACAGGAAAGTTCAATGGTCATTGTTTCTCTGAGGGTGGTGCATTCAGAGGCTGCAAGTTGTTTTTCCCCCGGTGATGCTTGACTTGCACCAAAGTCTTCTACCATTATAAAGAGGTCAGGAATGTTAAGTATTTTATTATTTTCTGAAACCCTCTGTGGGAACCGGCTCACCCTTTTCAGGGGAGGTGTTTATATCGAGGCCACGGTATAAACAGCGACCCAACCCACTGATTAGGGAGCTAGGATGTATTCATCGGACGCTTTCTGGGTGGAGAGAGAACGATGAGGGGAAAAGGGCTCTGATTAGGTTACCCTGACTCTGAATATTCAGAGCACAATTTAGTTTTCAGGGAGTCTTTATGCATGCTCAATAATCCAGGTTAGGAAATCACACAGCCCGAGTGTAGACCGCAGAGTCCGGGCCTGACGAGTTGGCTCTCCTATGCTGCGCCATCCTCTTAGCTAGCGTCTGTTTGGTCTCCCCGATGTACAAGTCACTGCAGTCCTCCTGGCATTTAACAGCGTATACTACGTTACTCTGTCTGTGCCGGGGGACCCGATCCTTGGGGTGGACCAACTTTTGGCGCAGTGTGACACTCCCGCCACATACGGAATCACTACCGGTCTGCGTTTTGGCTCCTCCTCTCCCTCCACTTAACTGGGGCTCCATCTGGGAGGCTTCATGGCTTTAACAAACGCCCAGTTCGGGTAATCACACTGATTAACCACACTGGTTACCTTGGGGTAATCAGTGTGGAGGAGGAGGAGCCAAAGCGCAGACCGGTAGTGATTGCGTATGTGGCGGGAGTGTCGGAACAGATGAGACGCGTATTCTCCAAACATCGCGTCTTATTTGCTTTCAAACCAGAGAACACACTACGCCAAAAGTTGGTTCACCCCAAGGATTCGGTCCCCTGGCACAAACAGAGTAATGTAGTGTACGCTGTTAAATGCCAGGAGGACTGCAGTGACTTGTACATCGGGGAGACCAAACAGACGCTAGCTAAGAGAATGGCGCAGCATAGGAGAGCTAACACGTCGGGTCAGGACTCTGCTCTCTACACTCATCTACAGGCGAGTGGCCACTCATTCAAGATAATGATGTTCATATCCTTGATTGTGAGAAAAACGCTGGTTTGAAAGGGGGGTGAAGGAGGCCATTTATGTGAAGAGGGAACGGCCGTCTTTTATAGGGGTGGTGGCCTGAGAGTACATCTGTTGGCGTCTTACAATGCCGTGATCGCAAACATTCCCTAATCATTTGTGAATGGTGCTCATTGCCACTGAATGTGCAGTTGATCCCCCAACTTGCATATGAAACCAACCTATTGTTGTGTGGCATCAATTTACTTTTTATAAGGGGGGGATTTTTGTATTCAGCTCAGACTGAAGAAGTCACCTGGTGAGTGACGAAACGTTTCTTAATAAACTTCTGATCCAGTTGAACTGATTCACCTCTTTTTGTGATTTCCATACCTGGATTATTGAGCATACATCAAGACGCACCAAAAAGTTGAATCAGTTCATCTGGACCCAGGTTTTTAGCTTTCTTAGGTTATGGTGTATTAAATCTGACTCACAATTTTGCACAATATGCAATAGAGCATAATATTTCTCATGCACGCATTAAGGGTGACTGGAGACCAGTACTTGCATTAAACTTTGACAATGAGCTATTGTATCCATGCATTATTGACCCTCAGAAATACTGTTTCTTTCTGGTATATCCAGGTTCCTAATATATTAATTTTTTTTTACTAATTATAAGGTCAGACAACATTTTTCCTCACCACATTTGGTAGCTCAGTGGTAGAGTGCATGTTTCAGGTACTCATGAGCCAGAGGCTGCGGGTTCAA
>OMLC01067541.1:0-12444 GCA_900302585.1 Regalecus glesne | reverse complement strand
AACCCGCAGGAAGAGCACAAGGCCTTAATTTCCCCCAAGCTCAGATGACCAATCGTGACATGTAAAACAGACCTCTCTGGGTTTGGTAGTCAACATCCTTACTAAAATGGATCTTTCTCATCCCCATTCTACACAAAACCTATGCACATGAATGGACGAGTAAGATGTTAGTTTCTGTGATGTGCTACTCAGTTGGAACATCCCATATGTAATCATGAGAACACTGTTGTTGAACTGTGGCATAAAATCCACTGGGGGCCGGGCTCAAAAGAGGGGGTAACTTCGATCCCCAGTGGAGGGGATGACCCTGGGCAGACTACCCATATCCAGCAGCCACATGAAAATTTTGGCATCTGTGGACGAGGACGTGTTCCATGCATGCATACTTGAAGAATCACTCCGTGAACAAGGAAGCGGCTGTTCATAAAAGCGAAACCCCAACAGCAGCAGTTAAATGTAATATTGTTCTTTAGAGAGGGGATGTAAAAAAATAGAAATGTTAGTTGTTTGATGAGACGGCTATTCAGTAATTTAGTCCAGGATAGTCATATTTTCTGTCTAGACCTGTTGTTAGGCTAACATTAACTGAGCCAATGTCGATACTCCTGCTAGGTAACGTTACTAACGTTGCCTTGCAAAATATCATCAACTAAACTGAATATTCAGGGTGGTGGTGAAACAGCATGTTTTTTTCTGTTAACATATGTATATTGAAGACAAGTCTACTTTGAGCTGCAGCAAGTATCCGTCAACAATATATGAAAAGCACTCTCTCGCTGCTAGCTTACTTCACCATTTCGTTGCTAGCTTACTTTAACGTTGCACGCAAAGCATGGCTCAATACAATAACCCCATTCTGCTTTCATATCAAAGATCAGATGAGAAAAATATTTATTCATTTATCATTGTACGTACATACAATTAAATTTGTTCTCTGCATTCAACCCATTCTGTTGTATAGGAGCAGTGGGCAGATGCAATGCCAGGGGATCAACTCCAGTTCTTCCTATTGCTTCGGTCATTGGCACAGGCAGGTGTATTAACCCTAACATGAGGTGGAGGTGCCCATGGAAGATGGGGAGGACAAGGCAAGGAGCAACAGCACCGAGTTGCAGGTAGGAGAGGAAAAGAAGACCACTTTATTTGGTAATTGTAGACTTCCATTAAAATTTGTCCACTGCATTTAACCTATCCTATTGTTTAGGAGCAGTGGACAGCTGCATCGCCTGGGGAGCAGTTATGGGTTCAGTATCTTGCTCAAGGACACTTCAACACTCTTTCTGAAGGAGCCTGGATCGAACCAGAAACCTTTCGATTACTCGATGACCTGCTCTACCTCCTGAGCCATGGTGCCTGGCCCTCAGGTAGGTTATGCTGACCAACTTAATTATTTCCCAGATTTTGTATTGGTTAGCGTAGTCCCTAGATACATGTAGAAATGCAGGACATGGGATCCGAATCGTTTTTTTGTTTTTTTGCTGAAGAACACCAGACCCCCCATCTTATTATGCCCCCCCCCTTTAATTCTCAAACCCAAGTTATGCCCTTGTTGCTAGACAGCAGTAAAAGCAACCATAACAAATTCCACTTGTGCTCTACATCTTTAACTAACCCTAAAGAATACAGTTTGGTTCAGTCATTGAAAACAATGGAAGAGTTGTATATGTACATGATCCCAAGGACATAGGCTTGCTTTGATGGGCTCACTAATACATGAATAGTATGTATTACGTCAAAAATCTGCACACAAAGTAGGACACATTCAGTAATCCACATATGGACTCCTTTCCTCTACATGGATTGATCGAGTTCAAGATATTCTATTTTTAAGGTGCACAACAATAGAGGTTAGCAGGCATTAAAATAAAATGCTTTGGCATCAGTTCAAGCTCAAAAAAGCTAAAGAATATGGCATAGCTGATTACAAATTTTTGTTATGCATGTGTTCTTATGTGCAGTAAATTATATTCACGCACAAGTTGGTAACTAGTCCCCCTTACTATTGTAAAGAATGCTTCTTTTGTTTACACAATACTTCTCTCTTCATTTCCCAAGCGTTCCCTAAATAGCCTCCTAACCCAAAGATCTCATGTTTTAATTAACTCAAAATTTACAAGTCCCTCATACATAAAAACTCTACATTTCCCTTCTTCTAAAACAAAATGTTCTGTAGTTTGATATAATGAGGCGAATGCAAAACAAAATTAATTTCAGTCTCAGTTTCACCAAGATGGTACATCAGACCAGCTTTCAGTATTAAGGGCTGATATCCCTGCTGTGAATTGGTTGTGATTTTTCCTCTCATGCAGATTATTTGAGACATAATTTTCTGAGGTACATGTGCTTAATTTTGCAGATTGTATGTGGCTCTGGTTTAATCTGTGTTTCTGCAGTCCGAGACGCTGTTTCTCGGACGATTCTTTTGTTGTTGATAACAATTAATTTTTGCTCTGCTCATAGCGAAGTTGTTGTGGCCTATTCCTAGAAAAAATATCATGTATATTTTTCCTGCCCATGGCTTCCATTATACATATCCAATTCAAGTATTCCTCTGGTTAACCTGCTTGTATGAATCTAGCCTCTCCAAAGGCGAGTGATGCATGTATAATTATGCATAAAGCTGTACTTTCAATCGATACAATTCTTCACTCAAACTGTAAAACGAAATGAAAAGAGACAGCAATGACATGTGGACTTCATTTACCATTCACACAATATACTCTGTGTGGAAACGAGTGCTTCAAAATTGGTCAACATCCGAGGATAGGTTTTCACCCTTGGCTGCCCTGCTTCATGCAAAAGACATATATGACCTGCCCTATAGAATACCTTTCAATTTTCAATTGATTCACAAAGGGCTGAATACAGGGTCTCAGAAAAAAGACCTAATAAAAAAGAACTAAACTAAAATAGAAACTTCTCTTTGGTACCTATTTAGAATCTGATACTAAATCTCTGCTTCATGAATCCCCTCCCGTGCCTTTCACCCTGCTATCTCACTTGACGTCTCTATCTGAGCCGGCGGTGACCTGACAGGCAGGTCTCTGCCCAGGGGGTCTTTGTCCCTACACAACCGTTAACAATGCGTCTTCACTGCTTGCTTATCTTCAGTCCAGACCTAAATCTATTATTGCCACAGATCTGTGTCAAAGATCAGTTGCGGCTGAAAAACTTGATCTCGTGTTTCACTTGCTGACGAGCCAATTATAAACACAGACAAGATAAAGGGTGTATTAGAAAGGAGAAATACCTTTGTTTTAGTAAGGGTTTGCACTTAAGGCGTGAATTATTCTTGCAACGTTAATAATGTAACACTTGAGGATCAGGATCAGAAGTAATGGAAAGTAGAATGTATTCACAGTGAAACTTGTGGAGCAGTCTTGTCTCAAGATGAGCAAGTCAGTGGTTGTCCTTTTAAAGATCATCTCTCAAAGTGTGGATTTCCATTGGGAATGAAATTCATCAAGGCACCTTTTGTGATACCACGAGATTACGTGAAGTTAGCTTTGGAGAACTATTTTATCCAAATGGCTGTTTATCTTAATTGGTTATCTATCTGTTTATTTAGTTAGGACACCTGATCAACGCGGTCTAAAGCAGCTCTTGAACTTTATGTTACAGGGCTGTATAGGAAACACATTAGCTCAACTAGCTGCACCTTTTCCTAAGGTCATGACTTTTAAAGGTTGACTCAAAAAAGCAGCTTTCGTTGACTCAGCGCTTGTCTGTACATTAGCTCACAGATAGTGGACTGGCTAAGGGGCTGCTGTTGCCAAAGTTACAAACCCTAACCATCATGACCTCACCTGCCAGTGAACACTCCTGGACTTTGAACAATTATGTCATTTATTTGATGTGTGAGTCATGAGCATTTCCTTTTACAGATTTCTTGCTCCTCCTTCTCCCCCCCCTACCTTCCTCTCTCTCCACAACTGCGTTTTCGTTTCTTTTCTTTTATGAAAGGGAAATCCTATCCCGAAAGTTCTTTTTCCCTTCATAACCTATTGTGCTGTTGCCTTTGTTCTATTCCATTGTGAGTTTTCTTTAGTATAATCATTTCCATGCTAGCCCCACTCATTCAAATGGTGGAAGCCCATTTTCCCAAGCCTAAATAATAGTTAATCTGTATGGATGAACACTTTTGTGAACACTTTGAACTTAAACGGCCATTACAGCATATTTTAACCTCCCACTTGCACACACAATAACTTAGCTAAATGCATTAAATAAAAAAAATAAAAAAACATACATGCAGACTTAAGAACAGACGTCCTCTGTGAGGCAAATTAGCTGAATAACCGTTTACTCTTGGCTGCCATAAGCAAAATGTAATCTTGGGTGCTGTACTGGTGGCTGCAGTAATTCCATGATAAACTTTGATGTTAGAAAACATAGCTCTCTCTCTCTCTCTCTCTCTCTGTCTGTCTCTGTCTGTCTCTCTCTCTCTTTATCTCTCTCTCTCTCTCTCTCTCTCTCCCTCTCTCTCTCTCACTCACACACACACACACACAGACCCCATCTCTCAGCAGATACCTTTACCCAGCTGAGAATGACTCACTTATATCTCATGACTGCTTTCCAATGAAACACGTGGTTCAACCGGCAATCTCCGGGAAACGGCCTGAGCTGTAAAGTGTGCCATCACACCACACAGGCTCCAGGGAACCAGGCTGACATCAACGAATAAGCTAAGCAAACAGAACTAACCCCAAAGAAATGCTTATCATAGGTGAAAAAAAGGAGCACTAATGGCCACAATCGCTTAACATAATGGGCTTTGATGTTACAAATGGTACCCGTCTCATTTCACTATAAATATGCTTTTAAGCTTTTGATGATGATAAGTGATACATTGTCAACAAAGGAGAGGCCAGTGGGTTCATTAATTCTACTACAGTAATTGCTGATAGGTTTAATGATACTACTACTTGTGAGGATAGTTATAAGTAAGAGGATAAATGAATTAACAAGGAGGCAAACCATGACACCTCTGACCCTTTCCTAATGAGTCCAAAGTGAGACTAGAATGTTCCTGAATAGCACAGCATAAAGTCGTGCTGTTGTGTTGAAATGCATTTGCTGTGGTGCAAATCAATCTCCCTCTTGAGACCCAGACCATTGTCATTCTGAAGCAGTGTAATAGGACAGACACCGTGAGGCCCCAGCATGCCCGAGCAAGGTGACACGGAAAGACAGGCAGATATACAGACAGGCCAGCAGACTAGGGCGGACAGGTAAACAGACAGAAAAACAGGGGCAGGGCAGAGCCCCAGAGACCAATGTCACAGCCCAGTGCCTGCTCTCAGAGACATGCAGAGACACAGACAGAGCAGGTAGGCGGGCGGTACATTGAGAGACAAGAGACGGGAAACCTAGCTCGCCTCAAACTCAGAGCCTGTAATGACTGGAGACATGGCTGCCATCCCCAAGGGAACAGCAGGAGGGGGGGGTGTGCACATACACACACACACTACATGCGCATCATAACACTTTTCCCCCAACAAACGCTAATGGCTGGGGCTCACTAAACAACAGTGGTGGCAGCAACAACAACCCAAATAAGCCATGACAACACCGGGGTACCTGAGCAACTTCCTAATTGATCATCCTCGGTTGGAGACTTCCTACTCCTCGCTTCCATCGTCAGGCGCGCAGGCGTCAGATGTATACCACAGTAACAACCGCATCTCACCATTTTATTTCATGGCTATTCTTAGTGCAGCGGTACCACAATGCTGCAATTCTGATTCAAATGTTTCCCCCTTAGGTCGGCCTGTAAACATTTTCCATAAACTTTTATTAATATATAGACCCGCTCAAGATCTACATCTAGCCTTGTGTGGCCTGATGTCATGAAGTTAACGGCTTTATTTAAGCTGAAAATTAATGGGTTCACAGCACTCGGCAGTTCCAAAGTCTCAGCCAGTGCAGACAGTTGTAGCGTCCCTGTCATGGACCAGCAGCCGGGTGACCTATTGTGTGAATTAATTAACAGCCTTGGCAGATTTTAGCGCAGTTATTTGGGACTTTCTGTACATAGGTGTGATATGTGGGTCAGCGGGTAGCACTTAACAGAACGGGTGAGCGACGCGACTGGGCGTCATGTCATTTCATGCTATCAGCCGGCGACAGCCGCTCACTACAGCCTTGATAAGCGCACTGATCCTGGCCAAGCCTGCTGACCAGCACAGTTAACATTCCCTCCCTTTACAGAGGCCTAATCCAGGAATTTAACAATGCGCTTGGCCCTCCAACCCGGGGATCAAATTCTCCCGGTTGACTCTGTATTAGACAAGCCAGCGCGGCTCAGGCCCTCTGCCACCCACAAAGCTGAGAGGCAGAATTCACACACTCACACTCCCTGTCCACTCTGCAGCCTCAGCCACACGCAACACTGAGTAACACAGGGACGCTAATAAGCATTGTGAATTCCTCCCCTATGTCCTCCGTGTTTGTTCACTGTTTCTACTTGTTTTTTGTTTTGTTTTTTGACATTTTATTTTCCTTTGAATTTTTTTCCCTTAAACCTCCTTACCTCCTTTTCCTTTGCTATGCTGTTTTCCAAATTTCCCCATGTCCTGAAAAAGATGATCTTTAAGCCTGGATCTAGTTCAGTTGAGACAGTTCTTGGGTCTTTATCTTGCATCAGGCGTCATGACATTGTCAAAGACAGGAGAGGAGTGGACTCTTAACTGTTTGCAGAAGGGGCCAAGAGAAGAAATCCAAACAGAAATCTATTTCTCCTGCCACACTGGAGGGGTGGGGGGCATAAATTTACTAACATACAATTAGGGTATATACTGCACATTAGGACTACTGGAATTAGGGAGTGTTCGAATCGAGTGTACTTTGCGTTCCTCTTTTTTTTCCCAGTCACCCTCCCAATATAAGCTTCTAGCATTCCAGTTCGTCATATCACAAGGTCAGATAGAAGAGATATGCTACGCCAGTGTCGGAACCTCTCAGCTGTATGTGGTAATTACTGGTGTCCTTGATATTTGATGTGAAATGGGGATGGTAACCTTTCATGTTTGCCCGTTAGCCCACCCTCCCCTCCCTGCTCTTGGTCTTGATTCCTCCAGTGCCACTTCCCTCCTTCCCCTTTCTTCATCCCCCTCCCCTCACTCTTGGGAGTATGGACAGTGAGCAGGAGGCTCACTTTGGAAGGGAATGCAAAATGTGTTTGAGTGCCAGCTGGTGCCCTGGGACATGGTTAAACATCCACTGGCCAAATGGAGCCTTGTCAATGCGGTGATGTGGGAGGACACTGCTGATGGGATCTGCTGTCGAGGGGGTCAGACTAAAGGTCAAAAGGGATGTGGACGCAGGCTTAGGTCTCTTAAATTAGTGCATACTTTACCTGGTCTCGCATTGGGATTTTGTGCTGTGACATAAGTGAACGTTACCCGTTTCTAAAGAAATACTAGCTAGACATCAGAATTTAGTAAAGGGATGAATGAGTAAAATAGAAATTCTGGTATGTCTGGCGGATTGAAATTTGGATGTTCGGAATATTAAAGACAGAAATGACTTACTTGAGATCATTTGTAAAATTCAAAAATGAGACGTGTTTTTTAGATGATAAACATTCCTCAGAGAATGTCAGATGGAGCGATTCATGTGAGAGCCCATGTCAAATCCTGAGTGCAGAGTCTCCAAAATAGCCTCTGGCCGCTTATTAGAGTGAGCAATTAGTGGCTCCTCCTTCAGCCATTGATATGCAGCTTTAATTGGTAGAACAGCAGTTGAAGAAATGCTCATGGCTGTGACCATATGCTTCAGCCAAACCTGTGGAGAAGTAGCACCTCTTTTCACTTGTTTTAAGAGAATTGCAATTTGGTGGAATCAATCACATTGATTGACTATTTGCTTAGAGTGATATATCTTAGTAAGGGGTACATGAATCGAAAACATGGCTGCAGAAAACGAGGCTTAGAGAAACTGAGCTCGAACATTTGTCACTACCACGCTCACTATCACGTCGGCATATTACGTAAGATGGCTGAATTACTATGGTATAGCAACCCCACGTGTACACATCTGACTGTGTATTCACCGTGTTGTTACATGCCGGCTGTTTTGACAGGCTGCCAAATATTTGTGCCGTTGTTATACATCTCTCTCAAGTACTGAAAACAAGTGTGTTATGCCAAGCCCCCAAACACTGCCCTGGCTGAATGGCGAAGACTTATATAACAGGGCCTTCACACTTGCGCGTCTGTACACCCTGTGGTTATGTTTGCCTTCGCCTGTTATTCTTGGAGTCCTTCTCCCAAGGGAAGCGATGATGGAAAGGATGAGGATACCTGCATACCACGAATGCCTGGCAAACACTATCGTCACGGTCTACTGTAAACACATGAGCAGATCTCCATCCACACGCAAAACACAAAAGCTGAGGAGCCTCTTTTCAAAACGATGCAGCTGGGTTACTTTACACAGTTTGACTGGGATGAATTGCATCAGGGTCCCAAGTTTAGACTTGTTACTGGAAGGCAAGTGGGAAATATTTTCACTGAGATGTGCGTTAAAGCATGTCGCAAGACACATACCTATGTCACAAATGAAGACTTGGCAACATCCTGTTATTTATTTGCTATTTGCTGATTTTTTTTTTGTTTCTTTCCATCGGTGGTTTACACAAAGTACAATAAATCACAAAGCTGTGTCGGTAATGGGAGACCTAAGTCACAAATAAGAATATCTTGACAGCTTTGCAATAGCCCATATTAGTCAATAGCCATTACAGGTGATTTGGTCTTTTGGAGTAACAATGATTATGGCTCTCCACAGTAGACATTGCAGAGAAAACACTTATACAGAGACACAAGGTCTGTTTTTATGTGTCATAATTAGTCCCCACATTGTCGGGGTGGACACAGGCACATGTGCTCGACTGCTAAGCTAGTCAAGTCAAGTTTATTTTTATAGCCCATTATCACAAATTTAAAAAATTGCCTCAGTGGATTTTACACCAACACAACATTCTGTCCTTAGACCTCAAGTCCTCTGGCCCCTCTTATGCAGAGACATAACCTATAATTATTTTTATTTTTTTTCATGACTTGACAATTAATTTTTATTCAGCCATTCAATAGACACCATACTGATTTGCCGTGTAAAGCACAGTGATATGAAAGGGGGGGGGTGAGTTTTGCAGACAGGTCTGCAGCATTGTCCATTGTTAATCTCCATCTTCATGCATTGTCCATCCATGGTTGCAAAGCCTGAATGGGGCTTTTCTCTCTTTTGATAAACTTTTGACCTCAACATATCTCCTCCATGTGCAAACATGTTGACCTTGGCTTGCTATTCAGTGACACAGAGGAGGGCATGGAAACCTGAAATCACTCTGCCAAGGACCAGATATGCCGATGGGCAGATACTGTGCAATGGTGTTACTTTAATGAGTTGCAACAAGAAAAAGTTTGGTGAGCATTGCATGTGGTTGGTTGATTCTGTTGTTGGATGCTGGCTCTATTGGTTCTATTTTGAGAATCCAGGTCATTTTATGTTGTTTTAAAGGGGGGGGAAGACATCCCTCATTCCCAGCCTAAAATATAACCCATGCTCTATTGCAATTTTTTGCACAGAAGTGAGCATTGTTACCCATTGCCAAGTCGAATTTTAGCATGCTGTGGCACATTCAAAGAAAAAAAAATTGCTTAAGTCTTCAGAAGTGGTTGAATGATTTATAGTGTATTGTTACTGAGCCTCATTGTTGATGTTCGCTCGAGGCGCTTGCATGCATTTTCATCACAGAGACTCATCTCCCGGCCTTTCATGAGATGTCATTAGCATCAGGTTGTGACCGATGTTCACGAAATTTCTCTGCACTGACGCGCATACTCTGTGATTTTTTTTATTTTTTGCACTTCAATAAAAGCAGGAGTCAAGGGAGGGCAGAAGGGGGGATGAGAGGAGCAGGGGGACAGGTTTGAACGCTGCCGCGATGTAGTGATTGCCAGCTGCCACTTCATTCAGCTACATTTTAATCTGGGGTGTCTGGCGAAATCTCGTTTCTCAAATGACTTTGCCGGAGGAGTGGCAGTGCCGGAGGAGCGGTGTAGAGATTTGAGCTGCTGATACCTCTGAACAAATCACCTGGATATGAACTATTCGCTTCCTAATGGGAATCCATATTTATCTTCTCTCACCCAAAGCTCTCCTATGGGGATGCAGATGTGCAGCTGATTTTATATCTTCTTCGTATATCCTCTTCCCCATCCCTGAACCCTAATCAAAGGCCCCCCATATTTCCAGGCCTTGCACCAACCCTTTGCACATATCAAATTTCCATTGCTACACCATTGGGTTTATGGACCATCTTTGGGATTATTAATGACACTGCATAGAGTTATCCATATGAATATGGAGATCAGCCACGTTGTGCATACGCTTCCGAATATAACAGGATTGATCTAAATCTCTGATGTCTTCCTTGACTGATGGCACCGCCCTCACATTCGATGCTCTTGTCCTGATAATGTGGCTCCTGCTGTCTGTGTATTTTAAAATCCAAGACCTCTTATAAAGCAGCCGTGAATGTCAACTCTCTTCGGTACAAACTTATTTCCCTGCTTCAATTTAATCTATTGCAAAGCACAGATAGAAGGGTCAACTTCACGCAACGAGGGATCAAACCGAAACTATAACATGTTTAGTTCTGTTGGCCTTTTTTTTGGGGGGGGGGTTTCATTGTGTGGTATTCAGTTTTATTCGGACAGCTAAAGGGCACCTTCATACTCATCGCCCATTCCTGTGTGGCGCTGTGGCGCTACATGCATGCGATTCCAAGACGAGATATGTAGGATGAGTTATTACAGGAAGGAGACTTTTTTATTTCTTTTTATTAACTCGCCCATGGGAGCTGGGTGGTTTCCAACTGTTGCTGTTCCATTCGGGGTCCAATATTTTTTATTGTCATAGAACAGATAAATAATTTTCGGTTACAGAGAAAATAATAATAACAATAATAGTAACATTAAAAAAATAACAATAATAATGATAATCTTTATTAGGACAACAGATAACATTTAAAATGTATATATGCCAGATTTAGCCCTCAGGCTTATTTGTATCTGTTGTGCCAAGCAGTTAAGGGTTCAGTGTCTTGCTCAAGGACACTTCAACAGGCTTTCTGTAGGAGATTGAACCACCAATCTCCTGGTTAATAGACGACCGCCGTACCTCCTGAGCCATGCCGCCCCTTATATGGTCGTGTGTATGGTCGCACAGTTTGGATTGTACATTAACAGAGAATTACAGTGCGGGTGGAAGGTCTGCTCATGAGCTCCATCCGAGTTCACTTTCCAAAGAGAGATTTACTCGGTGAGGAGGATCCAAGTTGGAAAAATGTTTTTAACTGTCCTCACAGCACATAAATCAGGAGGAAAAAAACGTTAAGTCTAACGTGGGAAAAAAAAGGGCAAAATTGCAAGATCCGTCCTTCATTCGATTGTAACACACCTGTTGTGATGTGTACATCCACCTGCATATCTTCGTGTTTCTGTCTGCATCTTACGTTGGTAATGAGTGTTATGTGCCCACGTTGTTGAGGACCTCTCTAATACATCAGCTGATAGTCATATGTTTGTTCTGAGATGCTATCCCGAGCTAGGAAAACAGCTCGGGGTATAAAAGGAGAAACAGAGAGTCTACACATGCAGCAGACCTTCTCTGCCGTTGACTTTAAATTTCTCTCTTTATTTCTCTCACTCCCCCTCTCTCGATTGCTTTTACAGTGGGGCTAAAGGGGTGCTGCTTCTACTAACTAACTATTTCTGTGAAAAAACATGAAATTTGGCAGGAAGAAAGGCCAATTATTTTAGACTAATGACGGCCAGAGAACAAACACACACACACACGTCCGTTTACATTATTCCCTAGCTCTTAACCCTAACCCATATTAACCCTAACCATCAAAACAATATACCTAACCTTAAAGCTTTAGCTTAATTGCTCTAAACCTAACCCTCACCACTGACTCAAAAATCAGCTTTTCACCAATTTGGGAGATGACTTTTGTCCCTAATACATAGTTGGTTTCTTGTTTTTCTGTCAAAATGGGCACATTTGGTCCCCATTTCGATAACAAAGACAAAACTGGCCCACAGACGCAAAGTCTTTTGCTTGGGGCCATTGTGTCGTATTTATCTGTGAGCAGTGATTTCATCTCTTTGAGTCTTGACACCAGTCTCCGAGATGCAATAAAGATGACTGATTGCAGTTAAGTACTGTGGGATTAACAAGTCCTCACTGATAATGCGGGGTATCACAAATATGTGAAGAACACAATGAGAACCTTGTTTTATTTGAACTCCGGTAGTCTGGAGATCTGTTAGTTGGAAATCTATAAACTACTACCACTAGCTTGAAAAATAGGATTAAGAGGCTGATCTGTATTTCCTCTGCCATTTGCCTTCCTTGTGTTCCCGGTATCAT
>OMLC01067540.1:0-12306 GCA_900302585.1 Regalecus glesne | reverse complement strand
ATCCTGACCACTGGGACATCAACACAGGGAGATTCAATGGGATGGAGGAAATCTGGAATGAAGGTGGTTAAAATTACTTTATAGGGTGGTAAACACCAAATACCCATCAAGCTTATGGAGCAAGTCAACTATTATAAAAGGATGAGACAATGCTGTAGGGAGCTGTAGCATCAGTGCACTAATGAACACCATACAGGACCATCTGACTTTTGTGTCCTTCCATCCATCCACAGTTGGGTCACTGAGTCATGCTGAAGTCTATCCCAGTGCTCATTGGATGAAAGGCAGGGAAACAGCCTTGATTCCATCACAGGGCTTGAGCAGTTAGTCGTTCAGGGTCTTCCTCAAGGACACTTCTACCCTTTTTCTGAAGGAACCAGAGATTGAACCACCAATCCTCCGTCTACCAGACAACTAGCCTACTTCCTGACCTCTATTGTCTTATTACACCGATCTGAATCTGTACAATTTCCTACAAAAACACGCGATTCTAAGGTGCGTCAGAATGTAATGTGTTGCTTTTTGTGTTTTTTTAAATCAGGTACCCAAAACAACCACACCGGTGTCCCATACGAGTGCATCACATTCCATAGCCAGCGGAAAAACCGCCTTCTGCTGAACCTGGGTGAGGTGGACCCATTCGGGAACCACAGCTCTCCTCATTACAAAGGGACGGCCATCTTTTACAAAGTCCACAGATCTCAGCTGGCGTGGCGAGGCGACCAAATCACATCCCCCAGCATGAAGCTCCTTGGAGACCCCATCTGTAAGATACCTCTGACTCTGCCAAAGGTACAACATGTTCACAATCCAGGGTTCAGGCAGGGCGGAGCGGGTGAAGAGTGTTGGGGGGGATTTATGACAGAAGGGTATCAGTAAGAGTGAAAGGGAAGGTTTACAAGATGACCGACACTGAGACATGAGTCAGCTTCGACACTCGCAGCAGCAGAATACATAAAACCCTGTGTTTCGTTGCAGAAAGTCAGGGCCGTCAGTCGGCCAATGGGTACCAAAGTGAAGCTCTTTGAGGAGACAGGTGGGTGGACTGCTGCTAACAGTGCAGCTGACACATCTTTTCATCTTCATCATTTACTTTAAAATCACTGACAACTTTGGGCCTCATTCCTCAATTCGGTGTATTACATGGTCACCCAACGACTACTACCACTAACCTATTGTTGCTACCACTAACAACTACTGCTACCATTACTATTCTGCAACTATACTGCTACTCCACTTACTTCTAATGATAACAATGGAAGAGTGGCAACCTGTCCGGGGTGTTTCCCTGCCTGTCACCTAATGAGGGCTGGAATAGGCTCCATCCAGCATGGCTCCGTGACCCGATTTCAGAAAAGTGGTTGAATGGGTGGTTGAATGGGTGGATGTTGTAAGAACTTAGATGGCCAACAGCAAACTCACCTCTTCTCTTCCCTTCACTTTGTTTTCTCCATCCCTTCACCTGCATTCCTCCTGAACTCCTCCAGGGTTTCTGTCAGATTCCCTTCTCCTCTGGCTGGCCGGGGAGCTGTCAGAGGAGGACATCCCCATGCTGGCTCCATCTCTGCACCTCCGCCGCAGCGCCACCCAGCTGGTGAAGCTCCGGGCTGGAGACAGCCCGTCTGCTCAGGCCTTCCAGCTCCTGACTCTGTGGAGAAGGGGGCAGCCGGCTGGCCCACACCCAGCCAAGGCCTCCCAGTTAGCACGAGGCCTGGCGAAGAGTGGCCGGCCAGACCTGGCCCAGACACTGCTGCAGAGACATGCTGCAGCCACCAAAAGCATTACACAAGAATAGAAAGCAGGAGCTGTATGCATGAGCATCACCAGAGACTCTGGTGAGTGGTGGGAGAGATTTTCTTAAAACCAAGTGTATGTCGAAACTATTTGAGGGCTCTGAAACAAAACATGTCTCTAGTCTTAACAGTTCACTTTTGTGACTAGACTCCTCAAATTGATATTTTACAACAGCATATATGCCATGCATTGTTCTAGTAACTCTACACTCATGTGGCAGGACTGGGAACTAAAAGTGTCTCCATGGCTGAGTCAAGACTGGTATATTGTGTGTAGTAAAACAAACAATAAAAGCCCGATTATGAATAATTAAAGAGTTATTTTTGTGCTCTTCAGCTATGTTGTGTTCCCATGTTCAGTCTTCAGTCATGGCCTGAACGTGATCTAATGAAACAGACAGGCCAGGTTAACACTGAACAACATTTCAGTGATCACCATCCATCCATCCATCAACTACTTATCTGAAGTCAGCTCATGGAGCCCTATCCCAGTGCTCATCCCAGCTCTCATTGGGTGAAAGGCAGGGAAACACCCTGGACAGGCCGTCATTCCATTACAGGGCCTGAGCAGTTAGAGGTTCAGTATCATTATAATTATTATTATTACTATTATTATTATTATTATTATTATAGTGGGAAACTAATGATTAGGTGAGGCATATTGCTCACCTGCAGGTATAGGTTAAGTTTTTCCTTTTCTAGATTAGCAGCTCAATGACTAGCATGCAGTTCTATGTTTTACCCCTAAGATGTCAGCATCACTCTGCTGAAGTTTTGTCTCTGTTCAAGCTGTGGGTCAAATTATAAGATCAGAAAATTCATACCTTTTGCATTGAAGTATCAAAGCTGTATCAAATGTACCAGATGGTTAAGATTTGCCACAGGACAATCAACTAAGAAATTTACAACGACAGATAGGTAGGTGCAAGTGATTTATCTTTTCCTTAAGGCCAGGGCTGCTGACAGGCTCTGCATACAATACAGGGAATTTGCATGCCAATGTGTCCTAGACAGAGTTAATCTGCAAGCAGAGTTCGGATTTTCCACCTGCAAAGGCAATCTGTATTAATTATAGAGAAGCGCTCATAACTCAAGTCTGGATGGTCTGCGGGATGACAAGTGTTGCACAGGGTTTTAGTTATACATGTACAGCTCTCACCGGTCCCCCTCTCCAGCATGTTTTATCAGCTGAACAGTCAGCATCGCTTCTCCAAGTCAGGGATAGTCACCACAGGTGAATCAGGGAGGCTCAGAAAGGAAACTGTATCTAATAATGATATGGAAAGAGAAACAGACATTGACATGTGTTGGACAAAGCATAATAAAATCAAGCTCATCGATATCAGTTAAGCAGCTAGAGGGATAAAAGCAGAAGATTGGAAAAGCAGGGTGGCAGACAGGGCTCAGGAGTAGGATGTAATCTGCAGAGTGTTCCAGGGAGTGTGTGAGGTGGATGCTAGCAGTATGTATCTGGATGTGATGTGTCTACCTGTGGGGGCACAGGATTAATCCCCATAAATTCTGAGGTCTGAGAGCAACCACTTATCGTAGTGCCTCCGGGCAGCAGACAGACTCTGCAGCTTCCCGCAGGCCCTGCTGTCATGCAGACACCCCACCACCAATAGAACAGCCGGAGGCCCAAAGTATGGCAACCCCAGAGGGACAGAGAGCCCATAGGAGGGGCACTAAGCAACAGCCCGGCATGCTCCTGAGGAGTACGAGCCATTCCACAAAGGCACAAGTTGACCCACACCCCCAAGGTGCAGATAAAGGGTGCATCTGCAGACGCGGGACTCAAACTGCAGATGGCAAGCACAGACCACCAGCCAGGAGCTGAGCCCCCGCAACTGACAGGCCAATGCACTGGACTGCGTATGTAAATGTGCCTTGAACAGATACGGTCAAACGGATCACATACAGAGCCGTTTCATTTTTCATTAGTGTTCTAAACTCTTCAAGTTCAAGCTGTGTGACATTTTGAAGACCCCACCCCCCCAGCAAAGCCAGGGCTAATGATGTACATCATGAGACCCTTTGGCAGGTGAGAAGTGGATGGTAGCTCCTGTAGAGAGAGGAGACCCCCCCCCCAGGGCAGCAGATGGAGGAAAAGCTTAATGAACCATGAAATGTTAACTGATAAGGCTGATGGATTTCAATGCAGAATCACTCTTCTTCTCCCTAGCTCTCCATCTCTTGCTAACACGTGTTTCTGAAGTGTCCCCCTGCTCCCCTGAGTCCCTCCTCTCATAACTAACCTCTTCACCTCCCCCCGAGTCATCCCTCCTCTACATCCCACCACGTCTGTTATGCTGGTTCTGTAACCACTTATAAGTTCCACGCACTGATATGGACAGAAGACTGTGTGCACACTTACACACTGGCTTCCCAGGGGGGAAATCCATCTGGATCCAGAAGACATCATGTGCATCATGTTCGGTATGAGGGTAATCCAGGATCATCTTACTCACACTCTGTTTGTGTTCTTATTTACTTGTACTGCAAATAAATATATCACTCTTTAAGTCATGTTATGTAAGTGTGGGAATAGGAGCAAGTCATGTCCTCCTGCGTTAGCTTGAGTGAGGTTGTAGCGCTCGACTCCAGCTTGTTTTGAAGGTCTCGTCTTGGCCTTCGAAGTAAAGCGGCTTGGACTTGGCTTGCTTGTGCATGGTGACATACTGGGGACGATTTCTCAAGACCCGTCAAACACAAGATTTTAATTTGCTTTTGGTTTTTACTACACTGGCAGTCCAAGGAGTGCTGGGATAGATTCCAGCATGACTCCACGACCCAACTTTGGATAAGTGGTTGATAATGGATGGATGGCTGGACGGATTACTACAATGGTAGACTACTAGCAGGGGTGACCTAGTTCAGAAGGTAGGGTGGTCGTATACTAATCACAGGATTGGTGGTTTGTTCCCTGTCCCTGCAGAAAGTATGCTGAAGTGTCCTTGAGCAATACAGTAAACCCCAAACTGCTCCCATACGATAGGCTGGATTAAATGCAGAGAACCAATTTCATCGTATGTATGTATGTATGTACCATGACAAATAAATAAGGCTTCTCCTTCACTTACAGTCCTAGTGTTGATGTTCTTGTGATGGTCTAGAGTCGTCCTTTAAACAAAGTTGGGCCTCCTTCGTCTCAGAACTGGTTTAATGTCTCAGTCTAACACCACTTGACTGGGTCTGGGGTTGTCTGCAAGGTGAAGCTCAGGTAATAAAACCTAACCTGATTCTGAGTCTTTCACAATAGACCCCCCAGCTCTCCGTGTTCAGTCTTATCTATTCTTTCCTCCGCAGGTCTTCACCTCCGACTCAGTACATTTCATAAAGGGCAATGCTAGCACGAGAGTTTGATGCCTGGAATGTGTGTGCACCGACAGTGGGTGCCGTCAGTCTGGCACAGAGACCCTGAAAACACATACATATATACAGACATGTGCAGGCCCACACACAGACACACATGTGCGTGTTCATCGATGGCCCCGCTCGAGGTAAATGTCATGGAAAGAACACCAACAGTGTGAGGAAATTGTTACCTTCTTCATCCTGTCTTTCTCTCCCTCGTTCATCCTCTCCATTATTGAAAAGGCCACACAGCAAGGCCCTCTGGGAGGTTGCCTTTCGTCTGACGGCAGAAGCATCCCAGGGAGAGGGGGAGCGTGAAGTATTTCTATGGAGAGCCTGTGAAGAGAGATGGGGATTAAAACCTCACCTATTTCATCATTCATTTCATCATGCCTCTCTATTCACCAGGATGTGACTTGTGAAGAAATCCTCACTGGCATGATAAGTATTCGATCTCACGCTTTCAGATGTCCACATGTCTGCGTGTCCACAGACATGATTGAAATGTTAACTTCAGAAAAACATGTTCAGCCTCACAAAGCTCTGAATCCTGAAGTCTTCTCTTCAAGCATGTCAAGTCAATTCTATTTGTATAGCCCATTATTACTAATTAACAATTTTCCTCAGTGGACCTCACATTAGCACAACATCCTCTCCTTAGACCCTCACGTCAGATAAGGAACAACTCCCTTAAACCCCTTTAACAGGGAGAAAAAAAAACCTCAGGGAGGACCATAGAGGCGGATCTCTCTCCAAAGACAGACAGCCGTGCAATGGATGATATGTACACAGAATAAGACAGAATTTACAGCACACAACCTGATCGGGATAACAGAATAGTAACTGAGTTACAAAAGGTAAAACAGTCATAATAATGATAACCTCCTTCATAATGAAGGTACTAATCAATGAATATCTAAAATGCAAACAGGCCAGATCAAGCCACCAGGCCAAGATTCATCATGTGTCAAATGTGGACAAATGGACAGATGGATGATGATCCTTAAAAGAAGTCCATGCATCATAGTCCAGACCACCACGCTGGCACCGATGACACATCTCCCAGGTTCCTCCAAGGTTACATACAAAGAAAATGAGAAAAAAAGAAGAGGATTAACGTTCGTCCCGGTTTCAATTCTGCAGAACCCAGAGGGAGATTTAACTTAGTGTTTTGCTGTAATGTTGTTAATTTGACCTCCCATCAGATTTCAGACATGCTTCCCAGTTCCTGCACCAGTCAAACAATAATGAAGAACGTCAACACTACAGTGAACAGCTGACACATAAATGTGATTATTTCAATCCACAGTGCCATTCCATTGTTCTGACAGCCTTTTATTCCAGAACCTCAGCAGTCTGAGAAATGTCCCATTGGACTGAAAGACCATTTGTCCAACAGCCTGTTATTCCAAAAACAAACACCCAATGCTCCAAAGCCCCATTTTACCAAAAATACACACTCTCCCCGGGGCTGTTGGTTCAGTGACAGCCTGTGTTACACCAATGCACTATTTGGGCTGTCCCCTCTGATGCTAATCTAAATGTTAACCACACAGAACCCATGTCTTGGGCCATGGTAGCTGGGTGGTAGAGCGGGGGCTTTGGGAATTAATGAGCCAGCGGCTGTAGGTTCAAATCCACGACAGGGCATCAGGAAGGGCATCCATCTTAATCCCCCATGCCTGCCCTGTGATGGAGTGGCAACCTGTCTAGGGTGTTTCCTTGCCTTTTATCCTATGTTTTGGGGCTAGGCTCCAGCATGACCCTACGACCTGATGTTGCATTGACGATGGTGGATGGATGGATGGATCCATGAAGATTCAAGTGTGAAGAATGCCACAGCATTATGGATGGATTTGAAAGAGTAATAGGACTTCATACCTTTGTGGCCATTATGATTTGTGAGAAATGAAAGAACCTGTGCATCTGGCCATTCAGACAAAACTGGAGTGGATCAAACCCCAAGGGAGCTCCTCTGACCCACTCCCTGATGCTGACTCCAGCCATGTGTGTCTGTGTGTGAACTGTCAGGTGTGGTGCTCACTAGTCCATGACACAACTCTTCATCCAAATCCTTGTTTGGCTGCAGACTGTCACACAGACACGCACCTCAGTCTATTGAGAGTCAATATTATTGATGCGGCTAAATCAGTGCCATTGCCCTGGAAATGAAATTCCTTTTAGGTTTTAGCAGAAGTTGAGATGAAGGTGCGGCCTGATGGATGATGAGAAAATAAGAGAGAGAGGATGCACAGGGGAGGAGAGGGGGTGAGAGGAGAGATAAAGGGATGAGAGGCAGAAGATTAATTGAGAGGATGAGAGGTGAGGTTGAGAAAGGAGGGAGAGAGGGTATGACAGGGTGAGAGACAGAAGAGTGGGAGGGAAGAGTGTTGGATGGGAGTGTGGGACAGTGAAAAAGAGAGGTGAGGGAGAGGGAAATGAAACAGACTGATGGGTCCAGCAGTGTGTGAAACCAGCCTGACATCTGGTTTATGGGGCACGTGTGTCTTTACACTTGTGTATGTGTGTGTCAGGGGGCAGTGTGTGCTTGTATCACTATCCTCACCCCTGCCAAGGCATTGCACATGTCTGCACACATACACGCAGACACCTTATCTTTGGCTTCATAGACAGTCTGTCAAGGTTAGCTGATGTCCTAGTCAGTCTAACAACAACTATATTTTGGGAGCTGCATATGCATACACATATATTCCATCCATCCACTGCCAAGCACTTATCTGGAGTCGGGTTGTGGGCAAACTGGAGCTCATCTCAGCACTCATTGGGCAAAAGGGAGAGAAACACTCTGGACAGGTTGCCAGTCCATCACAGGTCAGAGCAGTTAAGGGAACAGTGTCTTGCTCAAGGACACTTCAAAACTCTTCTTAGCAGGTGATAGGATCAACCGTGCACCCTTCTGATCGCCCTGCTATAAAACAAGGATCTATTGTACTAATATAAACAAGCCATGTAGCAAATGCCCTGGTTTGCCTTCTTATTATGGATGTTAATGCAGATGAGATGCAAACATCAGACTTTGTTCTTCTGATCTCCATTAACATTTTGTGATTTACACAGCAGATAATAACTCATCAGGGATTCAGTTATACACACGATCTAATTCCCTTTATATCCCACATTAGATTTTTCTTATTCAAGACATTATTTGACAAATTTACCAGCAGTGGGTCAGAGTCGGGGTTCCAGATGAACATGCTAAGAGGCCATTGTTCAGTATGAAGGATAAAACTGACAGAGCCTTATCCTTGGGTGTCATTGAGGCCTCCTGAATAGAAGCAGGTTAGCATCATATTGCAATCTTACGGTCTCTTTACCTCTATAACGAGCCAGAGGCCATGGGTTTGAGCCCACCGTGGGGGTGCCAGGAAGGTATTCAACCTTAATCCCTCATGCTTCCTCTTGGATGGACTGGTGAGCTGTCTAGGGTGTTTCTCTACCTTCTGCCCAATGAGTGCTGGGATAGGCACTAGCAGATCTGTGACCTGACTTCAGATAAGCGGTTGATGATGACATGACGTTGGCATGCAAATCTCTGTGTTGTAAACTGAGCCAGCAGAAAACACAGGTTAATAATACTTATCTTAAAAAGAAAACAATAAAATAAAATGAGTCATTTGAACAACAGTCAATGACAATAATAAAAGATTGCGCAATTTATCTTTAGCTCACCTGGGCTCATGTTGTATCTATCTCACGTCTACGCTGTGTGTATTTCCCTAGGTTTTCAAGGTCTTTTCAAACACATTTCAGGACATCTGGAAATTCTAAAATTAAATGTGTCCTCAGGCCTAAATAACTTGAAAGTTTGGAAATGGTCCTCACCCCGGGTACAGCGGATGATGCTCTGAAGAGACACAACCTTAAGCTTCATGGCACACATCTCCACTGGGACTGGGCTCACAGAGAGGAGGGAAGAGGGATCAAAAGAGAGCAAGTTGGAGATTGTCAATGAACACACATCTCTGTGACTCACACTCCATCTTGTGCCCTCTCTCTCTCTCTCTCTCTCTCTCTCTCTCTCTCTCTCTCTCTCTCTTTCTCTCTCTCTCTCTCTCTCTGCATTTCTGCATTCCTCTTCTGAAAACGATTAGCTGGTCTTTTGTTTGCACCCTGCGGTACAGGTTAAATGAATACTGTTCATCAATCATATGGACAGTCAGAAGGACATCAATATTATTATTGGGCTTTGTTTGCATGAAGCTTTATGATGCATTCTATCAATTTTGACTCATTATATTACAATTACAGTGGGTTGCGATGACTCAGTGGTTGAGCGCACGCTTCAGGAACTGATGAGCCTGAGGCAGCGGGTTCAAACTCACCTCAGGGTGTCCGGAAGGGCATCCAGCCTTAACCCCCCCCTCCAAACTCTAGCTAGATCTGAGTCCACCCAAGGTCAGGTAGAGTAGCAGAGCACCTGGAGGAAACCCATAGGATAGAGGGAGAATATGTTCAGTCCGCACAGAAAGGACCTGAGCCTAAGGTTCAAGCCCAGGACCTTCATGCTGAGTTACCTGCTGCACCACCATGCCACTGGTGTTGTGGCATATTGTGGGTATTATAAGTGCCTTAAAATCTCTGTCAAATTTGATTTGCAAATTCACACTAGATAAATAGGACCGACAACTTAAATAGCATACTAAATAGTATAAAGCCTCTGTGTGTGTGTGTGTGTGTGTGTGTGTGTGTGTGCGTGTGTGTGTGTGTTGATGTAGATTTAGAATTTAAATCTATCCTTAAAATGGAACGGGACTGTTTTTTTAAAGGGAGCCTGCTATAACTGAACGCCAGGCTTCTGAAATGTGATGCTTGATAAATAACGTGAATAAATAATGTGAGTCTCCACTTTCTCCTTCCCCCCAAAGTGCCCGAACCTGGTAACACAAAGTCTTTCACAAAGATGTTATAAAGAGAATAAATCTAAGACTGATGGCACTGAATTTGGATTAGGCAGCAGTAAATACGAGGCCCGGCTGTGAAAAGGTATAGTGGGGGTGACTTCCATGACATACCTGTTTTATGAGCAGATCTATACCATCCATTCATCCGTCGTCAACTGCTCATCTGAAGTCGGGTCGCGTATCTGCTGGAGGCTATGCCAGCGCTCATTGGCCAGAAGGTGGAGAAACACCATGAACAGGTCACCAGTCCATGTCAGGGCAGGTGTGGGGGGACTGAGGCCAGATGCCCTTCCTGACACTCCGTGGTGGGTTCAAACCTGCAGCCTCTGGCCCAATAGGTCCTGTATGAGTAGGACCGTGCATGTACAAATACAGGAGTGTGTTTGACACAGCATGTCAATGTCTGCATGTGCTGTGTGTATGACTGTGTGTGTAACTGATGGAGACAGAGAGTGAGAGAGAGAGAGAGAGAGAGAGAGAGAGAGAGAGAGAGAGTGTGTGTGTGTGAGTAAATATCACAAATGACAAGTTAACAGTCTCAGCCTCTTGAGCTATAACCACATAGTAGCTTTCCCATCACAATCATCCAAATAAGATATGTCAAAAGTGCAATTGCTTAAATCTCAGCCTCGCACTGAGGAGTGAAAACCAGGACTGTAGAAACACTAAGATACGCTCCCTCTCCCTCTCATCCACTTGCACTTTGCTCTCTCGTTGACTCTCATCCCCCACCATCTGCCTTTTCCTTCATCAGTCTTGCCTCTCCCCTTGTGAGTGCAGTGTGTACGCATGACGAGTGGGTGGAGGGTCTTTAAGTCTGCGTAAACTGGGTGCACGCTGACAGACAAGCACACATGTGAATACTCATCTGAAGTGAGCTTGGGAAAGAACTGAAGCATGCTGTGGTACTTCAAGGTCAGAGCACCCACAGTACCCCAGTCCTGAGGCTATATTGTGTGTGTGTGTACGAGTGTGTGTTTGTGTGTGCGTGGGGTGGCAGAGTGAGTATACATGCATGTGTACATTGCACTTGAGGTCCATTTCGAATCTCATTAGCTTGGCAAATATGGGTCATGGTATTAAATTCATATGGCCAAATTAAAAGGGAAACATCGAGCGCTCTCTCTATTCTAATATTCATGAATCATCTAATAGCCAGCAAGTTTGTTGTAGGATAGAAGGCTTCACTGCAGGGCACACTGGAGAACAAGAACACATACAGAGAGGGATTGGTAAATATCATGTGGAACACAAAAGTGACCTATTTAATCCTTAAATGGAAGCCTGGGCTGTCCACCAGGCCTATGCCAGGAAATTGAGCCACTTCCCACTGACCTGTCAGAGGAAGGTGCTGAGTATCAATTGGCAGGACAGAATCCCTGACAGTGAAGTCCTTAGCAAAGCCAGCCTATGAAGGCACAGCTCAGAAGGACCGGCCATCCGACCAGAATGCCCTGCACAAGACTGGCGAAACAAGTCTTCTCTGGCAACCTCAACAATGGCCAATGAGTGTGAGGTGATCCCAAATACTCTGAGAGCCTCCTTGAAGGGCTTTGGATTCGACCTGAAAAACTGGAAACCACTAGCTCAGGAAGGAGCTGCCCCGAGAAGAGTCCGGGGAGGTGCAGTACTATGAGAGAGCAGGAGAATCTCCTGTGCCATGTTGAAGAGACAGCAGAGATCTGCCAAGGAAGGACCCACGGCTGTACCTCGGAGCTCCACATCCTCCCCGACATGACCAGTGTACCACAGGGGATTCCAGGCTCGGATTGGTCTGTTCAGCCATCTGCACACTCACCAAATCCTTTCATGAGACATACCATGGTCATCATCACCTATAACACATGAACAAAAGAGGGAGAGATGCTTCAGTGCATGTGTGCATGTGTGTTTCTTTCTGCAAGTGCCTGGAAAGGACAGAGATAAGGAACCTGTATGTGTGTGTGTGTGTGTGTGTGTGTGTGCGTGTGTGCATGTGCGTGTGTGTGTGTGTGTGTGTGTGTGTGTGTGTGTGTGCGCGCTCTTCCAGTAACATTGGCTATATCACAGCTTAAAAGCTGTGAGTCTGACTCAGAGTGTTTCAGCTGACTGATGGTTAAACTGAGCCAGTGGCTTCCCAGACAAACCCCAGGTTTCCTGTACAGCCTGGATATATTTCAATATCTTTCTCAGCATACCAGCATCCATCCTCCTATGACATCCATTACTGTTTCTTAAAACCTGCACCCCCCACTCTC
>OMLC01067539.1:0-12361 GCA_900302585.1 Regalecus glesne | reverse complement strand
AATGAAAATAACCACATGGTTTCTCTGGCACTGTGGTGTCTGCATGCTTCCTAGAGTAGGATTCACAGCGGTTTTGGTTTGTTATGCAGTGCATTATATATGGTGCGTTGGTATGTTCAACTGTGTGTGTTTGAGTGTGAACATGTTTGAATGAGAACTCTCGTCTGAGAAAAGAAGAGCGGACTTAAATCTAAACAATACAAAAAAACAGAAATGGAATTTTAGAGCAATGGCATTACCAAAAATAGACATGTTCTAGGTTCTGCTCTTTGAATGTGGATAATCTAATCTAATCATTTAGCTGGGTGAGATTTGTTGGGAGGATCCAAAGTTTTTTGTTTTTGTTCCCTTTGTTAATTTTGCTTGATTCGGGGTCTTTTACCAGCATTCCAGCTGAATGGCTTTGTGATGGGGAGATGTATGAAAAAATATTTGTTAGTTAGGTGGTCAAATTGAAGGGACATGGGTGTTATGGACTAGTACGTGTGCCTGCAGCCTACAGTACCTGTTTTGCGGAGAGGGAAGTCATCTTTTGAGTCATACATGCCCAGGAGGGGGTGGTTGTAGGCTGACATAGCTGTTTGGGGAGGAGAACTCTGGTCCAAAGAACTGTGTTGTGTTTTCCTGCAAAGACAAACACATCAAATAGCATAAGATAGCACAATATGCAGTGTGAAGTATGGTATTTTGCTGGTTCTTTGTAACTTGAGCCCGGTATCAACTCTGTGAGGGGTAAGGGATCCCATCACCTGTCTTGATTTCCCCTTTATGCTATCCATGAGAAAAGCTGTATTCAGTGACAAAGCTTCAAAGGTGCTTTGCATAAAACTGCGTACAAATTAAGATTCTGTCATGCATTCTAAACCAATATGGATGCATGTATATTCAGGTAAAGAGGATAGACTAATCATTAGCACACCAGAAAATAATTTAATTTGAGATTCTAAATACCAGAATCATGGAGCCAAAAGATAAACTGATCTGCTGCTGCCCTTATAGGCAAGTCAGTTTTATTTGTATAACCCATTATCACAAATTAACAATTAGCCTCGTGGAAGTTACATGAACATAACATCCTGTCCTTAGACCCTCACATCAGATAATGAACAACTCCCTTAAAAGCCCCTTTCACAGGGATAAAGATAGGAAGAAACCACGGGGAGAACAACAGATGAGGGATCTCTCTCCCATGAAGGACAGCCGTGCAATGGATGCCGTGTATACAGAATAAGACACAATTTACAGCATACAACGTGATCAGAATAACAGAATTACAATTGAATTACAAAAGGTACAACAATAATACTAATGATAACCTCCTTCATAGTGACAGCACTAATTAATGAATACTAATGAAGCTTGGTGTACACATGCGTACTGTAAATGCCTGCCTTTCTAATCACATACCCGCATCTACACAGTCACAAACTCAGAGAAAGCGACAGAATGGGTGGGCTTCTATCATCACCCCTCAGATCACAGCATGTAAAGATGCAGCAGAGCATGAACGAAAGGCTGATTGGAGGCAGAGAGAGAGAAAAAGACAGAAGTCTCCTTCAAAACTGCACTTTCCCTGCCCTTTCACCGCATTCACACTGCAAGCCCTTCCATGTTTATCTGCTGAAATGCGCTTGTTTGATATGTGTTTTCTAGTTCCTGTTTAGAATTTCAGTCTTTAGATGCTTGCTTTGGTGAGAGAGAGAGGGGAGAGGGGGTGGTTTTAAAAAGGGAGGTGGAGAGAAAACGATAGGGGTGGTGCAGAAAAATTCAGGACAGATACTGGGGAAAACCTACATCCTTTTCCCCATCCACATCGTTTTCCCATCCATCTTTGTCCTTCACATCCCCCTCCGTCCTTCACTCTGAAGCAGCAGCTCAGACAGTGTGAGGAGATTGAACAGAATTGAGAGAAAAGTAGTGACACTGAAAAGGAGGCGCTGACAGCAAAAGAGAGGCGCAAGCTGCCTATCCCATTCACTTCACTCCAGGCACATGCTCTATGCTGTCTTATCGTCTCCTGCCTGGCAGAAGAAAACAAAGTTTACCTGCCTAAATCCTCTTCAAATATTCAAAGAGCAGGAGAGGTGCCATTCTCCCTTCTCTCTCTTCAAACGAAAGCACATGAGCACACCTCAAAGACGGCCAATTGTCAATCTTCGATCAGAGACGCGGAGAAGGCTTTTTGAATCAGCGTTGGTTGTGTATTTAAATTCAAAGGCAGCTGGCAAAGATTTAAATAAGGCACGTGAATGTGGCAGTTTCTCCCGTATTCAGACTGTCACCCCACATAAAGACACACACTAGTGATCATCGATTAGGCCAAATAGTTCTGGGCTTCGGAGGGTAACACCAGAGTTTTGCACTATTGCCAAGTGATAATTACGAGTATCTGATTACTATGTTTAATTTTTGTCTCCTAAAGCAACTTTTGGCTTGAATATTCAATTGAACGATGATATTTCAGATTTTAAATGAAAAATACTTTTTGTTATTGACTTTTTTGGCTGAGCTTAAAATAAAAGGACGATTTTTGCTGCAGTTTGAGACTGAATCTTTTTCATGGCATAGCTGAAAATTCGATCTAAATGTTCTGTTGGGGTTAAAAGCTGCAATGTAACTATATTTGTGCAGAATTAAACCAGGCATTTAAATCTACAGTTAGAACCATTTTTTTTCTGAGAATCTCGTCCCCAGCAAATTACAGTCAGTGTACTAAACAGCCTGAACAGCATTATTAAAATCTGTTCTAAAATCACCAGAGTGAAACAAGGAGATGTGAATTATTTTTGCAATTAAGCTTTAAGTATTTGGGCTTCTTCTGAACATGTTCTTGCAAGTGAATTTTCTGTTGCTATCAGGGCATCATTAGGTTTTACCTGCTTGTTTTAACTAACTGTTACTCTAAATCATTCAGTCCCTCTGCGATTACACTACTGGGTCCATGTCCACTCCCACAATGTGGGGCCTAATTGTAGTATATAGATATAAAGAAATGGATCTTTGCCTGCAACAAAACCACTAAATGTTCAGTGGTAATTTTCATTTATCTGATCATTTGTGTTTACCTTGCCTATTAACATTACTAATTATTTATAGATCACATAGATCACATTATATATTTAGCTCCCTGGAGTGTTATTATTTGTTTGTGTCATTTGTTGGTATGTTACTATGGCTTGTGTACAACAAGCTGCTCCAAACAAGTTGCCCCTACTGGGATTAATAAAGATTTTTTTGTATTCTGTTGTCTTGGATTCCTCACATGAGAAATACTCAACAGAAAGTACAGTATAACACATTAATTCTCTAGCTCAAAAGCACGGCAACAAAACAACTGATGTGGAAAATGTGCTGCTTTTAGAATATTCATGTTTCATGAAACACAGTTAATCCACCCACACGGAGCCTTGATGCTGAATAATGACGGAATTTGGGGGGAATTTGTCCCTTGTGCAATTTTTTTCAACAAAAATTACAACATCCAGGAGGGCCCCAAAACAATGTCACTACATGATCAAACATTACACAATGGAAGACAATTCCCTTCCAAGTTAATCATCACAAATGGTGCTCGTTAATTGACGCACAAACATACGCAGATTCAAGCAACCTTGGATGTGCATACTCACACACGCACCTGTCCAATGGCAGCGCTGTCTCATGATGTATGAATCCGATTGTAAACTCACAACATCATCGTCATGTAAAGTTAACAGCAACATTGTAACAATGCTAAAGTGAATCAGAGCTGTAGTTGAACTATATTTTTGTGCACAACATAGGTGGAACCTCTGCCACAAGGGCACTGAACAAACTCACTCCTTGATCTACAATGGGTATTAAAAACAGTGAGGACTTGGTGGGTTCAATGTGAATGCTGAGAGTTTTATCATGGTGTTGCAGCTATGTGCGTTTAAACTATGTCATGTTTAACCTTTGTCTGCTTTGTTCTGTATAAAACGCACCGACTGTGAAAAGAATTTCTTCTCCAAGGACAATAAACATATTTACCCAAGATGTGGCCAAGGCTGTGTTAGCTAGTTGAGAAGAGGTTTGGACACTCACCCATACCAGTAGCGTGGATCGTTGGGCAAGCAGTGGTTTAGGTTTCTCTGAGCCAGGGCTTTTTTCTTGTTAAGAACAAACTCCTGAAGCCGCAATTTCACCTCCGTACTGGCCACTGCACCTGTAGGAGGGTTGGAGAGGGACAGGCAAGTTAGATTAAAACATGGTAATGCCAATTTTCTTTATTCGTAATTCTAAAATCTATACATCTATTGCTTCATAGCAAGTTTAGCCAAGTAACTAGCAAAAAAAAAAGAAAAAATATTTATTTTAATGTTATTTCTTGCTGATGGGTGCTCCCCACAATTTTCGTTTTATGATAATGAAAAGTTCTCTTCTAAATGAATATATGTTTAAAGGCATTTCAAGTTTTGTGTTGGAGTTTGTGCTATTCTAAATTTTGACACCAAGATTTTAATTTTTATAGCAACTATAAAGAGGTCCATTTTTACATGTCATGATTAGTCCCCACATTGTGGCGGTGAATGTGAACGTATATGGAGTGTGAGGGATCAGGGCCAGATGCCCTTCCTGACATCACATCAGGGATTCAAACCCATGATGTCTGGCTTGTCAGTTTCTGAAGCACATGCTCTACCCCAGCCCCAAATGTATAATGGAATGTACGTGATGCGGATGCAAACGCATATTGGTTCCAAATAACAGTTATTGGTCTCCTTGATTATTAATATGCTTTATAATCATTGGAGAAAAAAAACAAATAAGTCGACCCCAACTCTAAATCATGGGGCTGTGGAAGTGCTGACATCCCAATATGTCTGTCTTGCCACTGAGGCAAATTGGCTTTTATGAGACTGCCTTTCAGGCAATTTACTGCAGCACTTAACAAAGCTTCTTCTGTTTACAACCTAATGCTCTTCCCATACCAGTCATGGAGCAGACACCCCTTGCCTAGCCAAGGATGGTCAAGAATAGAGCTTGAATGGGTATCATATTGGCAGCACAGTCTAGCTTGCTATGGGCGGTTCCATCATAGTGACCTTAAAAAGGATTTGTGCCAAAATGTTCATATAGTTGTAAAACCCACTGTAAGCTGACAGCACAATTCAGAGCAATGCCTTTTATTGCTACACTAAATATCACTGAGGTAGGTTTTACTGGGTCTGTTGCCTTGAATTTGTTGTTGATAAGGTTTTCTGACAGAAAATAAATTGTGATAATGGGCTATGAAAATAAAATTGACTTGATTTAATCATTGAAAGGAAAAGTGGATTGATCAAGGTGTGGGTTGACTGACTTCCTTTTGTATTATGAATTATGTTGACATGTCTACCAGGCTGAGATTTAACTTTGGTGCAGTGAATATATTGCTCTACAGTTATTTCAAATGCGAAATGCCACAAAGAGAAAGAAAAATGAAACAAGTGATGGGGAATTGGCTGATGTGTCTCATTACTGGTATCAGTACTTAAACTGATCTTTCCCCGTGGTAAGGGAACCAGTAACAAACCAACAGGAGAACAAGGAAACAAATAAACAAAAAAAAAACAACAATCAAATTAAATCCTAAAAGTGTGGGGAAAATTGGTCCTCTTTTGTTCAACTGCTCCACTCGCTTTGACTTGTCTGGCACGGTCTAGAATTCCCTGTAGTAAATCTGCAAGGTCAGGCTGTCCTGACTGCCAACCAGGTGAACAGCTGGTGTGACAGTGTCTCTGCAAATGACCAGTCTCTGACCCCTGCTGTGCTATTATGGCACAGTATCATGGCAATGTTAAAACGGAGATTGGACAACATTCAGGGATAACCGGGAGGCTGGAATTATCCTAGGTCATATGAGGCCAGATTCTTTTTAATCCATGATCCTTTCTGTTTACAGTCTATCTCTGAATTGATTTCCCGCATCTTACCCTATTCAATAGACTTTCCTTGTGAACAAAGTGTTTCAGCAGTGTACCAGGCTGAAGAACAATTGGCCAGTCATTGCACGTCCCTCGCTAGCTGCTCCAACATACCCATGCTGCTTTCCAAAGAATGTAAAAAGAATTTAAAACAATGGATGCATACAGATTTACTTGTGTAATCTAAAGCCCACAGCACATACTGCAATGACCCTTGTGCTGTATGCAAGTTGACATAGTCCATATAGCATATCCGTCTGCATTCGCCGTCAAACTTTTATAAGACAAGTAATACTATTTCCTATCTATTCATTGAACTGGTGAGCAAGAGGATTTTTCCTTTCCTTATCTTTGTTTTTGTTGTTGTCATTATGTGCCCATAGGCTTTCATAAGTCAGTGCTAACAATAATAATATGTAAGAAACCTTATCATCAATTTAAAAAAAAGTCTGCTTTAGTTACGATGAAATTCTTTTATTGTTTATAGTATTATTGTTAGCGCGGACTTATAAAAGCCTATAGGCAGATTTTAACAAAACATGTATAAGCCACGATAGTATGGAAAAAGTATCATTATACATACATAGCCATAAAGCAGTATTGCTCCAACCACTACAGGTATTGTATTTACATATCTCTTATTGTTACCATTACTTCAACTGTTTAAGTGAATGTGCTATAGGTTCTTGAAATTCCTTTTATCATGGACGTAGTCATTTGATGCATTATATTAGGTACTGAGGTTGTTGTCATGGTTGCTGTTGTTGTCATGGTAATATTTTTGTTGTTGATGTGGTAGTCGTTCCTGTTGTCATCACTGTTGTAGCGATCTCCGTCAGTCCAATAGATATCAACTTACTCTCCTGTCCCCTCTCCTTGTTCTTGAGCTGTTGGAGCTTTTGCTCCCGCTGCTGTTTCTCTAGCTCCTGCTCATGGCGGTGTCGCTCCAACTTCCTCTGGTGCTCCAACAGCTCCTGCTGATGCTTCAAGGCAAGCAGATCTTGTTGGTGCTTTGTAGACAGAAAGACAAGAAGGACAAGGAGAGGAGAAATAAATGGGGTGCATGAGTGTGTATGAGAGTATTGGGGAGTAGCGGTGAGAGTCAAGAGAAATCTATTGATGGACAAGACAAAAAGACAAGATATATACATGGGCAGACATAGAGGACAGGGCGGAGTAATGTAAAGCAGGAGAGAATGTGTGGTGTAGGAGAAAGAGAAGAAAGATTATAGTTTCTATCCTTTTTCCCCGTCTCCCTTTCATTCTCAGGTTATCATCAGATTTGACAATATTGAACCTAATTGCATTTACCTTTGTTATATTTAACAAACATAAGCATGACTTAGAAAATAAGCTTTTACAAATCAAGTTACGAATTGTCTTGTTAAGGGATTCAGGGCCAATGGTGATGTCTGATTCATCACGATTCAGTTTGGGGAATTTGGCTTGGACACATAATAGAATTTCAGTGAGGCAGTTGGTCAGACTGCAGTGAGTTGCAGTAGTGATAGATTTAGTGGAGAAGTAGAGCTGGACATCATTGACGTAGCAATGGAAATGGAGACCATGAAGACATATGATGTTACCAGGAGGAGCATGTAAAGGATGAAAGGGAAGCAACTTAGCACCATACCCAGGAGGATACCTTGGGACAAGGGAGCTGTGGAAGAGGTGAACTTGTTGATGCTGGTGAGCTGTTGTCTGTTAGATATGACTAAAGCCAGGAGATGAGAGTACCGTGATATCGGCAGAGGATTCAAAGTGGGAGAGAATCATAGTGGATTTGATGATGTTGAAAACTGCAGTGAAGTTGGGGAGGATAAGAATGTTGAGGTGACCAGAGTCTGAGGAGAGGAGGAGGTTGTTGATGACTTTAACGAGGGCCTTTTCTATGTGCGGAAATCAGATTGAAATGTTTCCAACAGGTGATTGGAGAGGAGGCGAGCTGTGAGTTGTGAAATGACAAGACATTCCAAAATTTTTAACAGAGAGGGGAGATGGGAGATGGCTGGAAATTGGTTATATCAGGGTTGAGTCCAGGTTTTTTGTGGACGGGGAAGACAGGAGACAGTTTAAATGTTTAGGAGATGGAACCAGAGCTGAAGGAGGAGTTAATTATACCTGTGATGTGTGGGGAGATAGTTGAGAGACGGTCCTTAACAAAATTGGTTGAGATGGGATCCAGAAAACAAGTGGAGCGTCTCATTCCTACCCTAAAGTTGGACAACTCCACCGGGGGCACAGGGGGGAGCTTTGACAGGGACTAAGTGGTAAAGGGGGGAGGAGGATGGGTGGGAAGGTGAAATGGGCAGCGAGGTGGTCACATTATTTATAATATATGGTATCCATTTTAGTTTGGAAAAAATGAAAGGAAAGAGTAGTACTTGTTAACTTTGAAAGGTTTGGAGAGGTTGTCACTGGGTTTGATGAGTTAGTTTATTGTGTAATAGAGGCTTGGGGGTGTATGACCGAGTGCATGACAGGATTTCTCAAGCTTATTACTCAAAGGTCCGCATTTGGTTTTTTTTTAAATCAAAGTCAAAGGTCTGGAATCATAGGTAATAATAATAAAAACATAATAATAAAGTCACTTGCAACTTCTAAACAACATACATTCAGACAGTCAAAGTTGGTCAAAATAAATTTGAGCCTCGTGAGAGAAACAGCATTGTTTGATTGCAATCATTTGCTTGAACTTAGACACGAAAGATGTGATTGGCAGCCGGAGACACAGATCCAAATGTTCATTCTGAAGACATGCCCAACTCTGCCTCTGATTGGATCTACCCCCATAAAAAATGAGTACTTGTCGGCTACCTGTTGCCATCATTTATGGTCGGAGCTAGTTTCTCTCCTCTTATGCGTTTCAACGAGGATGGGGCTCAGCCTCTCCACAGACACATGGAGCAGAGGAGAGATGAATGAACCAGATGAAATGAAGATAGCATTACTCAAGTTGACAACTACCCTCATTACGTTACTTTAGGTGTGATAAACGGACAGACTTCAACGGACAGTTAGGTCTACAGAGAAAATCACTGGTACTAACCTGCCCTCCATTCAAGATTTACACATCTCAAAAGTCAGGAAATAGGCAGGCAACATCCCTGCAGACCCATCACACACCCTGCTCATCACACCCTACCTATGAGAGCTATGAAACTGGATTCAAAGTCCACCTGGTGAAAACCTACATGGGCAATAAACTGATTCTGATAAAAGCTTCACACAGCCGTGGAGTAGATTCTCCAGTGTAACATTCAGGTGTGAGCTCGGTAGTACATACGCACAGAACAGCTGAGGTTACACTCAGTGTATTGTATTCATAAGCTACGGGCGTGGTCCAGACTGACTAGACGTTTAGTATAGGCCTTGAGAAGCCCTGGTGTAAGAGGAGTGAGTAGTAGTAGTAGGTTTACTGAGCCACGATGAGAGTGTTTGTGTTGTGAAAGGTCTCTTGTCGATATGGAAATGCACTGTTAAACCAGTTCTCTGGCAGTATTTCAAGCTGGTGCTTACGGGATATCATTTGGGTGTTCTGGAGAGTACCAGGGTGTGGAGTGTGTGTATGAGAATGTTTTGGTCTTAGTGGAAACCAGTTCATCAAGGAGACGAGTGTGTCATTATAACCATTGACAAGATCAGAGGGATTATCAGACAGCAGGGGATGGGAGACAGACAGTTTAAACTGGCAAGAGAGACTGAAAGCTGAGGGGGAGACGGATTGAGATTTCTGAAGGAAATCGGATCAATTATGTTTTTCTTTAGGGACGTCAATAGCCATAGCGATTGCTGGATAGTCAGAGATACTGAGGATGAGGCTGAGATACTGAGAGTTATGTTTGGTCAGATCAGTGGAGCAGACCAAATCCAGAATGTAACCACGGCGATGAGTGGGGATAGTGATATGTTGTGTAAAGTTGAAACATTGTAGCAGTTCCAGGAAGCCTATGGCGGAGTTACAGTCAGTGTGGACACTGGCACATGGCTGACTCCTAAAATCAGAGAAGTTGGATAGAAATTAGGGCTTGGGCTTGAGAGGGGGTAGGTAACAACAGAGAGCAAAGGACTGAGACCAGAGAATTGGAAAGCAAGGTATTTGAAAGAATGAGCAGCAGGAATGGTGGTTGTCTTCTTAATGTCCTTCCTGAAAACAGCAGCAACACCACCTCACCACCCATGTGATGCCAACACAGAGCCCAGGCAGCCACAGTGATTGGAGGATGGATACCAGTTATTTTTAGCCTGGACTGTCTTTTGTTTATTGGCTGACCTTGTGATTGTGACAACATCAGGCAGGCGTATAGAGAGAGTGAATTGAATACACAGTATACACTAATTATTAACACACACATACACGCACGTGCGCGCGCACACACACAGATTCACACAGACACAGATTCATGCGTGCGCGCACGCACCCACACACCCACACACACACACACACACACACACACACACAGACACACACATTAAATTGCCGTGGGACCAGGTTCCCATGGAGATGGAGAAGCAGCAAAACATCGCTAACAGATTAAATTACTGCACCATACTCTGATCACTTAAGTTTACACACATACCATGCCCTCTGTCCTTGATAATACAGATTTTTTCCGAGTTCAGGTATTTCCATCTAAATAGAAACCTGCTCCCCCATATTTCCGCCAAAGTTAAGCAAGTTTAATAAGAAGAGACAAGATGAGAGAAGAGCCTATAAATACCCTCTCTATGTGCAATCTCCTGCACCACCTCCACAATCACTGACTCTACCTTGACATGTTCTTGGAGCTGAGCCTCGTGCTGTCTGGAGAGCTGCTCATGCTGTCTCTGAAACTCTGCTATCAGCAGCTGTCTCTGAAGTTGCTGTTTGTGTTTGAGGGACAACAGCTCCTGCTGCAGCTGCTGCTCTTGGTAACCTGCAAGGGACAGACACATTCCTGGTCTGAGATTCATCGCCATTCATTTATTCAAATGCATCGGATTATGAGGCAAAATGGGGACGGTATTTTCTTTAAATCGATTTGCCAAGGTCATGTTCCTCAACCCCACCTGTATGCGGGCAGCAGGGAGACCACCCTCCATCCCTAGTAATTGTGTTTGAGATGCTTTGCTGGTAAGCGTCAGTTCAACAATCACCTCTATTTGGACAATGTATCTGTCCCATACATGCCCTGCATAGTTTTAACACAATGTGTCAAAATCAAGACATCAAAACATGCCGACACTAGAATTCTGTGAGAGACCCCTCAGCTCGATACAATCTTTGTGAAGTGCTGTGCTGATGACTGGGGCAAATTGCTTTTCTTTAATTAAGAGTGATAGAACCCACACACCCTTTTACACCAACAGTGATCCCAGTTAAATTGTGGGATTTTAGTTTACCGAGATTGACTGGGATATGGATTTGGGCTACTTTGGTATCTCGTAGTACTATTTTCACCATTGGTGATCTAAAACTTGTGTACTTATACTGGTTGCCATGCACTCTCTACTCTATTCTTTACTGTAAGAGGCCTACAAGCTGACACAAATAAATTTGATATTTGCCAACTCCCTTTATGAGATGGTTTAAGCACTTGCTAAATGAGAAAATGTAAATGGTGAACATGACGGATTGTGTGATACTGTGAGTGAAACTATCATAGAGAATCAAATTCAAAGTTTCAGATGGGCAGTTGGAAAATAGCAAAATGTACATAGAAATTCAGAGGATTTCAATTGCTGAGAACCAAGCTTAATACCACTCACCTGGGATCTGCCCAGTGCCTGCCTCAGATGATGGCGGAGAGGTGCTGGAGGTGGGTGGCACATGGTGGACAGGTGGCACCAGGCCAAAGGGGCTCGTCTGCTGCTGGTGGTGCTGTGGCTGGTGGTGGGAGTGGTGCCGAACGTGGTCCACTACCCGCAGGTCCATGGGAAGGACGGCTGTGGAGGCGGGGGGCACCTGCATGGGCAGCGCCGCTGTGCTCACGTCCACTGGAGGAAGACAGATGGGGGATGAAAGGAGAGGAGAAGAGAAGAGAGAGAGGGAAGGGAAAAAGATGAAGAGAGGAGAGAGATAAGAGAAACAGCAGCTAGGAGCAGGATGGAAGAGAGGAGAAGAGGAGAAAAGAGGGGAGAAGAAGTCAGGGGGGGCAGAGAGAAGTGGAGGGGGTCATGAGCTAGGAGCTACAGGCCTTTTTTTGCTCTTAAAGAGATAAAGGAGTCTGTACAGTCACAGCAACTCAAACTGTTTCCAAATGTATACAGTCCAATGACTCGATGATCAACACAATGTGACTGGAGGCAATAAACAGAAATTTACAAGTGGGTATTTTAAAGACGTTGAAAAGATTCAAACTATGCAATTAATAGATCGTAATTGCAGAGAGAAAACTATTGCAAGTATGAACATCTCAGTATGAATTTTGGCATCTTCCTCAGTAGAGACATGC
>OMLC01067532.1:0-18205 GCA_900302585.1 Regalecus glesne | reverse complement strand
CCCTGTCTATATACACACACACACACACACACACACACACACACACACACACACACACACACACACACACACACATATATATAAATACATATATATATATATATATAAGTGTATATATATATATATATATATATATATATATAATAAAATGTCCCTTTTGCAAAGTATTTGTATTATTGTGGACTAGGCATCAGACTTGCCAGTACCCAACAGGTAATCTCAACGAGAATTGGCCAATAAAACCTCCTCCACTATATCATTTGCTACATTGGGCTCTGGTGGGAATATCCAGATACCGTGATGGATGGAGATCAAGGTAGCATCTTGAAGAACCCACTACACCTAACACCCCATCACCACCATCTCCACTCACACTCACCCAGAACTCTCGGCATGCAGTGCAGAGAAAGAGAGAGAGAATCCTGCATTGCCCCTTCCCACTTGTAGCATATGGGCATTACTTGGAGCGTCTAATAAAAGTGTGTATGTGTGTTTTTTAATGTAATGTAGGTGGATGAGCAGACAGTGGGAGAGCCCGGCTGGCTGTGTGGGAGTTACAGTGGAAACAGGGGATGGTTTCCACAGAGCTACGCAGAGAAATGTCCTGTCCCTACCATTTTCCAGAACGCTCCGTCTCTCTCAGGAGCTGCTCCACTGACCCACTCCTGCCCACCGCATCCTCCCAGCACAGGGTGAGATCCAGTCATTTTGTCTGTGTTGAGACCATAACACTGATTGTCTTCTCTGCCCTCATAACTCAGTGACACCTCACTGAGTTATGAGACAGTCTGCAAAAGAAAGAAAAAGAAAAAAAATCTAATAAAATTTGAGCTTGAATAATTTAGGGCACTGATACCATTTAGTAATCTGTGGGTTTATTACCTTCATCCCTCACAGTTTATTGCTCTGCCTTTACCCAGAATTCCAGACGGGGAAGGGACAAGCCTAGGAATAAACGCACATGCCAGCACCGCCCCCCTGATATCAGATTCTTCAAAAGTAAGGAACATAAACAAACCAACTTCTCCCTCAGGTTTATTTGAAGGTCAAGACTTGCATGGCTACAGCCTTGATTGACTTTGCTGTACAAAACCTGACAAGTGTGACAGGATGAGGTAAAACATTTTCTGTGTCCCACTCCAGTCAAACATCATACAGAATGGCTTGTGATGAATCAGGTTGGGAGCTGCTGTTTTTTGGCCCTTTTTAACCCTCCTTTACCTTCATTGACATTCACCTATCTGATGTTAAAAAAAGAATCAAGATCAATTCCGATTCTTAGAGCAGCTTAAGAAGTTAACCCTTTAAGTAAGAGGTCACGACTGAGTCTGTGAATAGGATATCGATCGAGTCTCAGGTCTGCCGTGGGAAAATGATAAGGAGATAAACAGGAAGGCGAGTTGGTCTGGTTTGGGATTCAATGTAACACGGAGGAAGTTCTGCTTCAGTCTGCTGGGTTTCTTGTTGTGTCTGCAGTTAATGGTTGCCAATGGCACCGAGACTGTGGCCAATTAATTAAGTTCACTCACTGCTACTGAAATAGACTCGCGCACACACTACAGTGACACAAGCACTGGTGTGTAATTTTAGCTTCAGTCCCTGTTGGGAGGGGCACTCTGTCTTTGGGAGAGACACACACACACACACTCATTCACAGAACATCCCCCTGCAGTGGGTACCATCAGTGTTAGTATATCAGAGGTTTGTAGGTCATGTCCATCAGTGAAACCAGAAGCGACTGAAGTTCTTGCCAAACAACTCCACAGCGCTATCCTTCATCTAGAAGTTCAAAATCGGTAGTGTGGGAATCGATTTTTATGCTATTAATTTATCTTCTAATAACAAATTGAAAAATTAATTGATAATGATTTTGTCAGTTCATTCGACTCTCATCTGATTTTTTCTCCCCCTCCATTTTGTCTCTTTTCCATCCCCAGTCTTCCGTCATTCTCCGGGCTCACGCCGTGTCATCGTGGTTGGCCACCCAGGACACCCAGCTCAACCTGTCGTCCAGCAGTGATGATGACATCACTGCGCTGCTGAGCTTCTCCCAGGGTGACATCATCACTGTGCTGCAGCAAAGAGAGGACTGGTGGCTAGGGCAACTCAACGGGACGCAGGGGTGGTTCCCCAAAGGCTACGTCACTCTGGAGCCAGGCAGCAATACAGAGTAGGGAGACCCTAAAACTGACACACATCAGATGTAAAAAGACAAATGTTTGCATCAACGCACTGACAGACACTTCACTGAAAGCAACTTTAAAAGTCCCCTGGAATAAAAATGCATTGACCTGTTTTATCTGTACTTAACACCATGTTCTAGAAATAAGTTGCTGTTTTTTATTGTTAATAAGAATAATATTTTTCTCTCCGTGACAAATGCATTATTTTTTGCAATGGGCATCTACTAATAAAAATGCTCAAAACGAATTGGTAGTGAGATTGATAGAAGATGAGTGATCATATGCCACTAAATTGAAACTAGCCATTAGCATTTGGATACCCACCCCCAATTGGCTGTTAGTCGAATCATATCGTATCCCACCATTCACCAAATCCCAAAGCATTTTCCTTCTCTGCATGTGATGCTCTATCATTGGGCCTTAAAGTTAAGCATGCGTGTTAATAGGCTTTTTGTCATGTTTTATTGCAGGATAGATGCGTTTGACGGTTCAGATTCTGTTCAGCTAGAGGGTAAGTGTGGCTTTGGTTTAAAAACTATATACATATTTCTCATCTTAGGAAAAGATGGTCTTGCCTCTACCTAATCACAGCATGATATTTTTGGTCTTTTAAGCTGTCATGTCTTGAGTGAACACTGATGCAATGTTAAAATGTGTATTTCTGCAACAGCAAGGACTAGGTTGGTAATTTCCGTGCGCGTATGTGTGTGCATATGTGCGTGCGTGTGTGTGTGTGTGTGTTTATCTTCTCAGAGTATGTGGCTTTGTATACGTATGAGAGTCCAGAGGTTGGAGACCTAACATTTGTGGAGGGAGATGTCATCATGGTGACTGAGCGAGAAGGGGAGTGGTGGCGGGGATGTATTGGGGACCAGGCGGGTGTGTTCCCATCAAACTACGTCAGACCTGTGGAGCCAGAGGTAAGGATTGCCTTTTATAGAGGAATTTAGGTCTGCCGTAAAGTTGTAAAAACTTTGTCGTTCTTAATCCTGGATGTACTTGTTGTTCATTTACCTACACATTGGACTTATCTAAGATTAGAAATTAAATAGTTTTTTTATTATATTTCTTTTTAAGTCTGCAAGGTCTGGAGGATCATCTAAGAAGCCTGGTGAGTACTTGACAACCAAAGACACAAACTTACGCCCATAAACACACACATACATTTGCAGCCCTGTTAAAGTGGAAACCTCTGACAGTGATCATGATTATAATGATCAGGTGCTCATACTGATCAAAACTCTGAATCATCCATATATTGAGGTCCAATTTCACATCACGATCAGCTCCCATGTTGTGGGGGTGGTTCGCTGCTGATCTCAGCACAAGTGAACAAGAGGAACACTGGATGAACTGAAAAAAGAGAATCTTTCTCTTCTATTAATCATATTCATTAGATATGAATTTTAATTAATATCAATTAGATGGACATGCAAACAAATAATAGCCTCAACCTTGGTCAAAGCAATCAAGCCCAGACATCATGGTCATATCAGCCTGAGCTGATGTGATTACTTGAAGTGGTTTCTAATGTATCCAATTAGATTAAGTATCAACCACAGTTTTGATATTTACTCAATTTGAAGTTTAGCCTTGATGACCTCTGTTGGTTCGGCAGAGATTGCACAAGCGGTCACAGCCACCACTGGTCAGACCCTGCAGCAGCTACTGAGCCTTTCTCCAGGACAGCTGATTGTGGTCCTGGCCAAGAACTCCACTGGCTGGTGGCTGGGAGAACTGCAGGTCAGTCATCTAAACTATAAAATCAAACACTCTTCATTTAATGAAAATAATGTTTTATTCAAAAGGTGGGAGCTCTTACATCTCAGTCTCCAGGGCTCCCAACAGGAGCTCTTTTCCCCTTACATGCTGATGTGAAGTCATGGGGTAATTCCTCCCCCTCCAGAGCAATGGGTAGTCACTGCCCATATATCTAACTTGGTTTTTATCTTATACCCTCTTTGGAAGAATAATAATAATATATGAATCTCCAGCAGCTCACACTCTGTCTGTATATGTGTTGTCAGGAAAATGTGAAAAGGGCTTTTGGAAATTCTTTCAAAATATTTTGCAGTTTCAGCATATTGAGGTTATTTGTGAAATGACAAAGCAAGGAAACCAAGCCTCTCTTTGACCATCAGAGTGTGATATGCTGCTAGAGAGAGAAGACACAGTCAACTCTCATTATGAGATGCCAGGCACTGGGAGACGCCAGGCATCTGCAGTCACTATATCTGTCTGCAGTGGTGTATGATCAATGAAAAGATGGAACGGGTGAACAGGAAGTTACAGGTGTAATGAGGATTTTTCCACATGGTCTGGTGTATTCATCAGGGAGACTTTCTGCTGAGGCTGCGACTGTGCTCAATCCCTCCTGGGTCTCAGGAGGGATTGGCTGGGCTGGCTCTGTAATAAAACAGCTGAATCAACTCAGATTAGATATGAACATTGCAGATATTGCCTTGAAATGAACTTTTAAAAGGATGAGATCATCTTGAAGCATTGGCTATTGTCATAGGGCCATGGTTAAAGAGGCTCCACCTACTGTTTCTGTTAAGGGAGATGAGGAAATGCTACGTTGTACAGTGTAGAAGATTCTGACCCGGAATGAGTTGGTGTAGTTGCTGTCGGTCAGTCATTTAATTAACAACCCAGAACTTGAACTGCATTCAGGGGATATTGTGTCTGGTTTATCAATTCTTCTCTTCTATAGGCTCGAGGTAAGAAACGCCAGAGAGGCTGGTTCCACTCCTCCTTTGTTAAACTCCTCGGTCCCTCCAGCGGGAAGTCCACTCCAGCCCCTCTCCCAGGTAATGTCTATCATTCTTCAAAAATCATCAAATGCTGTGTTGCTGCACTATGAGATACTGCTCTGATGTAATGATCCTAGTGAATACTGCAGTTATCAAATTCTATTGTAGATAAGAGGCCACGGAGCCTGAAAAAAATGTTATATATATTATATTATACATAAAATACACTATTCATCATATAACGATATTTGTAAGATGGTAACATAATTTTCACTCCTCATTAAATCTGCTCCTGAACTCTCCTCAGTCTGTCAAGTCATTGCCATGTATGACTACACGGCAGCCAATCAGGATGAGTTAAGCTTCTCCAAGGGTCAGCTGATCAGCGTCCTGGACAAGACCAACCCTGATTGGTGGAAAGGAGAAACCAATGGGGTCACAGGCCTCCTCCCCACCAACTATGTCAAAATGACCACAGAATCAGATCCCAGCCAGCAATGTGAGTGAACCCTCATTTCTCCATTTTAATAACCTGTCAGGGACATGGTTTGAGCAGGAATATTAAAGAAGCATCACGTTACTCCAGATCATTGAATGTCTTTCATATATATTTCGGGTCATGTAAAAGAAAATGAGGAAAAGTAATCATCTATAACTGATCCCCAAGCACTGCGCTACAGCTGTTCTCACTGCTCATATACAATATGGCAGGTTAAATGCAGAAACACATTCCACCATGACAAATAAATAAAGCAAATTAAGTAAAAAGTAAAATAAAATTCAAGACGGAAAATCTGGTTTGTCGCTCCTTGATCTGATCAGTTGAACTCGGTTTACTGAATACAGGTTCAGCAGATGCCTCATCCATGCCAGAGCATGGTGGGAACGACGGTAAGTTGATGGAGCCCGTTTGGTCAATCACTGGGTGAAATCGGTGAAGAGGAAGATACTGCACTTTAAAGGCTTAATCCCAAGTGTTGTTTGTGGTTTGGCTAACCATGAACTGAATTGTTCGTGGTATACATCCTGAAGGGCCAAGCGCCATTTATGAAGTAACTGAGTGGTGGGACATGTCTGACCTTGTTGATGTTGTCAGCCTTTTTAAACATGGATTAGGCCTTTAAACTCTCTCTGTCTACCTCAGAAACACCTCAAAACTAACTCACCGGGGTACATAGCAAATTGGTAAAAACAATGATTCCTTTGATTGCAGAAAGTTAAATCAGTTCATCTGTACAAGATGTTTATCGGATAAGGGTTGGGGTTTTATTCTATTCAAGTTTACTCTTGATTTAGGTTCACTTGTTTGGACTGAATACATCTCAGGGTTCGATCCCTTGCGGACGTGTATGCGTTTCAATTAGTATCCCTTGCTTGTATAGTGTTCTCCCACCAGTGGGCTTCTCTTAACTGGAGTGAATATGCTGCATTATCTAATTAAGGAAAACTCAATAGAGCTACACACACACACACACAGACCCAATGAATTTTAATTAAAATTGGTGTTTTCTGAATTTTGCTCATAGCCAGTTGCACACAAGGTCAGCTTCTCATTATGTGACACATTGGTTATCACGCTGCAACTGAAATGACGATTAACAACATTAAACAATTAATGCATCGCATGTCAGCCCTGTTAAGTTTAAATACTCATATTAAAACTATGCTAATGTCTCCTGTCTTTCCCTCTCTTCCATTTATCCCTCCATCATTTCACTCGTGTTCCCTTCCCATTCCTCCACCACATCTTTTGCTTGTTTCCTCTGTAGGACAGTAACGCTGGCTTTCCTATCTCCTCCTCCTCTTCCTCACCCCTCTCCCTGAGCCAATCAGTGCTTGGTTTGCCCTGTCGCATCAAGGAAGCCCAGCAGCCGACAGGAACGGCCCTGCTCTGCATGCTAAGGACTGTGGTGCTCTGGGCTTCTCAGTGTATTTTTCCCCCATCTTGGCTGTTCTGCTTTTACTGTTTATTCTCTTTCGAGTCCTTCTTTAATGTTTCTTTCCCTTTATCTTTGTATTTTGTCTGGCTCACTGTTTATCACCCCTTAAGGTCTGTGTTCACATTTATTACTACATTTACCATGGGGGCAGCATGGCTCAGGAGGTAGAGCAGGTAATCTTGCTATCAGAAGGTTGCTGGTTTAATCCCCCGCTCCTTCAGAAAGTGTGTTGAAGTGTCTTTGAGCAAGACACTGAATCCCCCTAACTTCTCATCAGCTACAGCAGCTGCCCACTGATCCTAGACAATACGATACAATATTGGCTCATCCGTAATTTCATTTTCAACCTTTCCAGTCCAATTGTTCTAATTTGATGCCTTTATCCACCATCATTTATCATTATTAGGCGCCATATAGGAACAAAATGCTGGGCTCGCGGTCGCTTAGTCATACACTTCGTGTTTCAGACACTGACAAGGCAGATGTTGTGGGTTCGAACCCACCGCTGGGTGTCAGGAAGGGCATCCGGTATTAATCCTCCAAAATCCATCTAAGCCCGTGTCCACCCCCACCACGTGAGGCCTAATCTTGACATGTACAAATAGACCTCATTAGTACCTAATGTTGCATATTCTGTATCTGTTTTCTTGTGGAGCTCTCCGACAACCTCCCTAATGAGTCGTTTGCTTAAGTAGCCACCTCGACGTGTCATAGCACATTTTCACAATTTTGAACATTTTTCATCTTTACCAAGTCTCCTCTTGTTGCTAGCTAGTATTGGAAATAACTGACTTCCTGTCGCTCATGTGTATTTTGTTGTAATATATGTGAACGCCTAGTCAGTCTCTCCTCTGTAACCCTTCTGCAACTCCGTTATTTTCTCAAATTAACTTATTAACCTATTAACCATTGGCAGCTGGACATGATATGGGTTTCAGCCTTTAGGCCTTTGTATTAGCATTAAAGGCATGGACTATTTAGCTTTTTTTTAAGATTAATTAAAATGCACTCTTAACGGTTTATTTACAGACTAACTCTTTTATTCCAATGTAATATAGCACCCAGACTGCTGAGGTCATTTAGTTTTCAAAAAAGGCTTTAAGTTGACATAAAATGGACATTTTTACCTGGGTGTGTCATTTCTTACACTAACAACATGAAATATTGCTACCATGGACCAATGTAAAGATATTAGCTGATGATACACTCTGTTATTTTGCTGTTTGCCTGAATTATGATCGTGATTTATCATTTTTATTCAGTTCCTACACACACGTTCAACAGGGTGGTGTTCATGTCACTTGAGTAATAATGAGACACATTTAGAATTGAACTGGAGTATCACCAGCATAGCAAGCAGCGGATAGCGTACCAATCCATACGAGTAGATCTCAAACATCATGCCACATCCGCTGAGACTTGCCTCCAAGCTTACAACAGTCGAAACCTCAAAAAGTATACAGATATTCAACTGAGGGTGCTCCGTTGTTCTCCTAAGTCTTCCACAACATTTTCCCTTCGGGCTTTGGCAGGTTCGCTCATCCGCACCTATGCAATCATCTGGAGTGTTTTCTCCACCATCAAAAGTGCTTACTTGTTCTTTCAAAAATAATTTATCTATTGTTCTTGGTAGCAGCACTAGCTACCAGGTATTAGCGATAGCATTGCCTGACATCCTCTGTAAGTTCCTGTACTGCAATTCAATGTGCCTCGATCTGGTCTGTGCATAAGATGTACATAAAATATCACAGAACTGTTAATAAAGAGATTTTAACATGGATTTATGCAATACTGATTGTGAGTGTAAACATGGCTTGCTAGGTCCAACGCAGACACCACCTCAAACACAGATTTTCAAGAAGAAACGGACCATCGCATACATAGTGTGCGTTTGCTATGTACCTGCAGTCATGTAAATGTGTGTATTTGCACATGTGTGTCCACACACATTCATTAATATGCACGAGTATTTTCATGCATGCTTGTGCACGATAGGGTGTGCTGATCTAATGACCTTAGACACAATGACGCCCCAGGAGAGGAAGAGGCAGGGTTATATCCATGAGCTCATCCAGACCGAAGAGATATACCTGGAGGACCTGGAGCTGGTGCTCGAGGTAGGATACCCCCACATATACACACACATTTTATGTTTGTGTGCCTAGTCACAAATCACCAACCCTTATCTTGGTTTTCAAAGTACCAACATTGTTTTATGATGCACATTTTGTCATATCTCTCTCTCTCTCTGCCTGGATATCTCTCAGGTCTTCCACAAGCCCATGTCAGACTCAGGCCGTTTGACTGAGGCGGAGATGGGAGTGATATTTGTTAACTGGAAGGAGCTGATCATGTGCAACACCAAACTGCTCAAGTAGGCACTGCACAGCATGTTGATCATTCTGTTTTGTGCTTTTGGACTTCCTGAAAGGACTATATTCTATGTATTGTAACTACAAGAGCCAATCAGCAATGACAGCTTAGAATAGAATGAACAGGGATTTATTCTTCTGGTTAATTTGAACATTAACAAACACTCCCCAGTCTTTGATTTTACTCTATACTGGTTTTTAGCGGTTAAAGTTAAGAACTGTACCCAAAGGGGGAACAGTATCGTGATGAGGTACTCCTTAAAGAGCCTATTATGCAGTTTCCCAGTTTAGAATGTTCCTTTTTAGTGGCCTGCTTATAAAAATGTGAACGTTAAACGTCAAAGAGCACCCAGTTACAGCTGTAAAGGCTGTGTGTGTGCAGCACCTCAGGCTCACTCACCCGGAAATGGGTCATTTTGGCTTTGCCATAAGATAAGAGTCTGGGGATTAACATTTGTGCGTGTATGTATGGTCAGCTTTGTATTTGAAAATAAAACCCTTGTGCGTCCAAGGGCCTTGTGTGTGCGTAAAAAGACCGGAGGAGATAACATGCCAGTCCAGCTGATAGGTGACCTGTTGGCCTCGGAGCTAGCCCACATGCAACCCTACATCCGCTTCTGCTCCTGCCAGCTCAATGCTGCTGCCCTGCTCCAGAGCAAGACTAACAACCAGCCTGACTTTAAGGACTTCCTCAAGGTACGGAGTCATAAGAAGACTATTCTGCACAGGGTTCAAAACATTTTAAGCACAGCGAGCAATACAGCTATTGGTTACTAGTGGTTTACTTTTCTCTATGTATCCCCCTTCCCTCTCTCTCTCTCTCTCTCTCTCTCTCTCTCTCTCTCTCTCTCTCTCTCTCTCTCTATGAGCAGAAGATAGCTACTAACTACCGGTGCAAAGGAATGCCCTTGTCCAGCTTTCTGCTTAAGCCCATGCAGAGGATCACACGCTATCCTCTGCTTATAAAGAATGTAAGTGAGTCCTTTGTCTTTAGCACACGTTAACATGTCCACGCTACACATAAATACTCTTGTGGAGAAATAACTAGGACCCTTTTACATTGAGTTAAATGCATTTCTTCTCAGTCTCAGTTGGTAAGTGTGTCATAATGTTCTATCTGTAAACACTGGTTGCCTGATAGTAGAATTTTCCTTTTAGTGAGTGAAAAATATGAATATCCTGAGATTTTATAGTTATTGGAATGATGAGTTTCCTTGAAGAACTTCATATACAGCCCTGAGATGGAATGGGGACCTGTCCAGGGTGATTCCCCGCCTTTTGCCCAATGAGTGCTGGGATAGGCTCCAGCATGACTCCATGACCAGACTTCAGATAAGAGGTTGATGATGGCTAGATGAACCAATGAGAGGCCTCAGGGAGAAATTGAAGGAAAAAAATGATTGTCCCATTCTGTCCACCACCAGCATACATGAGGCTCAAGGACTGGCAGATGTAATTGCTCGACTACCTGTTTTTCCAAGTGCCATAAACTCATATTTTCAAAAACACAGTCTGGCTGGTTCCTTACATTGATGTTATGATTACAAACAGAGAGATTTTCACCCCTTCTCCTCTCATCATATCTCCCCTCTTTTTCAGATCCTAGAGCATACACCCGAGGGCCACACGGACCGTGGTCACCTGAGGGAGGCCCTGGAGAGGGCAGAGGAGCTATGCTCCCAGGTCAATGAGGGTGTGAGGGAAAAGGAGAATTCAGACAGACTGGAATGGATACAGACACACATCCAATGCGAAGGGTTCATAGAGGTAAATGCAGATATAGTGATGAGCCAAAACATTATGACTACCTGCCTAATGTGCTGTTAGTCCTCCGTTTATTGCCAAAACAGCACCGACCCACTGAGACATGGACTCTACAAGTCCCCTAAAGGTGTAGGCTATGAGAACTAATTGTTCTCTTACCATCCAGATCTTGACTTTGTGCCCTTGTTCAGAAATAATCAAGGCTATTGGTTTCACCTGCGTGTGTGCGTGTGTGTGGTCCTAATGTTTTGGCTCATCAGTGCATACAGATATGGATTGTTATCAGCATAGTTTTTTTTGACAACTTAACCTATCCCTTCCCAACTTTCTCCTTCCTTCCATCATTCTCTGCAGCACCTGATCTTCAACTCACTGACCAACTGTCTCGGGCCTCGTAAGTTGCTCCACAGCGGCCGACTGCAAAAGAACAAGAGCAGCAAGGAGCTGTGGGCCTTCCTCTTCAACGACTTCCTCCTCCTCACGCACAGCTCCAAACCCTTCTCCTCTTCCTCAGGGTCAGACAAGCTCTTCAGTCCCAAGACCAACATCCAGCTCAAGATGTATAAGATGGTGAATACGGAACCAGTAGGGCTCCCTCTTTGTTGATGATGCTGTGCTAAAACTGGAGTCACACCAATGTAAATGCCAGCATGTACATCCTCGTTTTTCTAAGACATGAAGTGTAAACTGGGCAGCATAGCTCAGTTGGCATAGCGGTCATCTGGCAATCAGAAGGTTGCAGGTTTGATCCCTGCAGCAGCAGAGAAGTATGTCAAAATGCCCTTGAGCAAGAGACTGTTCCCCTAACTGCTCTGCCCTGTAATGGACTGGTGGCCTGTCAAGTTCCCCGGGACCTGACTTTAGATAAGCAGTTGATGATTGATAGATATATCCATCCATCCATCCAGGTGCAGGATTCAAACCTGCAACCTTCCAATCACTAGACAACCGCTTTACCTACTGAACTGGATGGATGCTCTGTAAACTATTTCCTTGTCCTTTTCCTCCCTCTATGTATGTAACTAACCATCCATAGCCTTTTTGATCTCTAGCCACTGTTTCTGAATGAGGTTCTGGTGAAGATGCCAGCTGACCCGTCCAGCGATGAGCCACTGTTCCACATCTCGCATATCGACCGTGTCTACACACTCAAGACTGACACCTTGAACGAGCGGTATGACAGAGACATCTAAAAGTGAATCAAGCAATTCACTGTATTGCATGTGCTCTATATACTGTGTGTATGCATTGGAGTAACATCGCCACACACACATATACAGACAGTTTAGATATTTACTGTGTTCTAGGACAACATGGGTTCAGAGAATCAAAGCAGCATCCGAACGTTTCATAGAGACGGAAAAGAAAAAGAGAGAGAAGGCCTACCAGGGTGAGCAATGACACTTTTCTACCAGTCAAACCTACTAAATTATCTCTCTGTGTGTTTTAATGAGTATATCTGGATTGTATGTGTGCTACAATATAGTAACTGACAAACTTGGGTTATGGTGTGGTCTCTGAAAAAAAATCATAGGTGCCCTCATTCAAAAATACAAATCAATTTTAATACACAGCAAATTGCACAACCTACATGCAGTGTATATATACAAAGTCACTGAGCAGAATCATGAGATTTGAATTTCATGGTTTTTGCGTTTGTTCCATGCACAGCTCGTTCTCTGAAGACCAGCGGTATTGGTCGACTGCTGGTGACCGTCACTGAAGCCCAGGAACTTAAGGCCTGCAAGCCCAATGGTGAGCTCCTCTGGTGGGATAAAGATCCTTCCCACGCTCCCCACTTTAAGCCCTACGCCCTGTGGCTGTCCGCATTAACATGCTAGAAAACACCTTGGGTGCTAGGTGATTTTCTTTGGCAAATACTGAAAAATTGAAATGTTCATGACTTATGGGGAAAAAAATGATGTCCTATGTCATCCATGCATGTTGTCATATCACACTTTTGCATATCTCTGTCACTTTCAATCTCAGTACTATTCCCATGTCTCCTACCAGGTAAGAGTAATCCATACTGCGAGCTAACTATGGGGGCTCAGTGCTACACATCTAGACCCATCAGCGACACTCTCAACCCAAAGTGGAACTTTAACTGCCAGTTCTTCATCAAGGACCTCTACCAAGACGTGCTGTGTATCACAGTGTTTGAGAAAGACCAGTTCTCACCGGACGGTCAGTCAAAGAGAAACACACACACGTACTATACACACATTTATCAAGCATGAGAAATATTAATATGGATAAATAGAATTGATCAGCAGCTTAGCTTGATCGACAACTTTTGCCTCTTTAGACTTCCTGGGTCGAACTGAAGTTCCCGTGGCAACCATAAAGAAGGAAATGGAGAGCAAAGGGGCTGCAAACCGACGTCTGTTGCTACATGAGGTCCCTACTGGAGAGGTTTGGGTCAAATTAGACCTGCAGCTCTATGAACAGATAAAATGAAAACACACACACACACCTGTAGAGGAAACCATTGCCATGAAAAATGTATACACAACACAGACAAGGAGAGCCCAGAGATTTTAAAAAAAAACCATTCCCTTATCAATCCCGCAAGGGGAAATTTGTTCTCTGCATTTTTGACCCAACCTAGCAGTGAGCTGCCAACATATGGCGCTCGGGGACCATTTAGGGGTTCAGTGTCTTGCTCAAGGACACCTCGACATGCTGTATGCAGGACCAGGATTCGAACCTGCAATCTTCCGATTGCCAGACGACCGCTCTACCCACTGAGCTATGCCGCCCCCAGATGGACCAATCTTTGCCAAAATGGTGGAATCACAAACTGGTAAAAGTTCTTAGATAGTAGAGAAGAATTAATTTATTTCCATGTTCTCTTCCTGTGGGTATATAATGGGAAGTGTTATTTTAGTGTGAAATATCTTCATATAGCCGTAATGTGTAAATCTATGGATGGCTATGAGTCAGTTGTCACCACAGAAGAATAGTAGCTGTTTTTTGGGGGGAAATGACCTTTTATTCAATCTAAATTTACTTTTTAATAGCATTAAACCTCATCTTGCCACCAACAAATGACTGACCTACAATGGAACAAACAATGAAGTTCAATCTGCCTACATAAAAAAAAAAATTGCACCACTTCTGTTCCACTTTCACCACTTACACTTACCAATGTGCCTAAAAGACTATTTTGGTCTCCTAAATAATTAAATGTTTAAGAATGTTTTTGAAAAAATATGTATGTAGTCCTTTGTTCTTAATATGTTCAACATCCCTTGACTTGACCAACATGAATACAGTTGTCTAATATTGACATACTGGGTCTCCTCCATTTGAACTGGCACATTACTATACAAATGACCATGTGAACTAAAGTAAGCTACTACACAATGTGTAGTAGTGTCACTGCTAACGGGCTAGCATGAAGGTTTAGCCACAAGGTCGAATGTCGGGTATCTGATGGATTCTGGGATCTGATGTGAATAAAGTCTATACGAGGGTGTTTTCTGCTTTTGGCTGGCTGCTCACTGTATAACCACTATCTCAGAGGACAATGTCCTTGGAGTTTGAGGCAAATTATTCATTCAGTAACTGGAAATAAAAACACCAATACCTTGAAGAGACTTGAGCATTATTCATTAAGTCATGTATTATGCTTCTGGTGGTCCCTTGGATCCATTTTCCCCTGAAATGTTCCTCACAGCACATGAAGCGACAGGCTTAATGAGTCGATTGAGATCCAGCCATTGTTCCTGGTTGTGGGTGGTAGATGTTGTGGAGTAGGGAAGGTGATTTGAATGGTCCATATAGGTGATCTAACAGCTAATAGGTAGAGAAGATCATTTGCATACATACATATGCCCTTAGACACATCTGTCCTGATGTTCCTGGGATCATTGAGTGTCTCAAGTCTTTCAACATCATACACCGTCCTCCGGGTGACCAACTCACAAGATAACTGGGATGGATTAACTGGTATGTGCTTTAGGCAGCGGGAGCACACACTGGTTCGTAGCATTTGTTATGTTCTTGAGGACCAGCAGCTGATCTGGCATTTCCCATTTGGTGTGGATGAAATCTGATGTGGTTCTTCATTTAGCCTGATGAAACAAGAGAAAGACTTTTACAAGTCCGCTCAGCAGTACGAGAAAAGACATAAACAGAGCAAGAAGAAAGATGATCTGTGGTGTTACCCAAGTGAGGACCCAGAATGCACTGCAACTCCCAGATGTCCAAAGTAGGATTTAGACTGCACCATGATGCCTCATGAATAAAAATGAAGTGTTGCAGAAAAGGAAACCGAAATCATCAAACAGCACAAAAATCATCATGTGAGTCACCTTCATCAAACCAATTCTCCTTTTTCAAAATGGGTTGGATAATCCCTTTAGCCTCTTGATATTCATTTTCCAGCTCTGCCTAAAAGGAATATTTCAAATAAGTCAACTTGGCCTTTTAATAGAATCAATAACGTGCAAAGTCCCTGTGTGTGCAGTACCTACTACTACCTAATGGTGATGCAAAAGAGCCGATCAGGCCAGAGGTACTGAGATGGCCCTTGGGCTCCACGCTTCATCCTCCCTGCTGGCTCTGACACCACCATTGGTGCTCCTCGTCTCTTTGCTTCTACGAGACAGGGTTTTCCTCCTGGTGTCTGGCACACTGGAAGGAGGGGATGCTGCAGCAGATGGACAAAGGATAGACAAGAATACCGCTAAATCACAGAGTTGTAATGTTGGGATTGTGATCTGATTTTGAAATCTGATCTCGGGTCCACACACAAACCAGACTGAAGCCCTGTAGATACAGGGGCTATAGCATGGAGCCTGCAGGTTTTGAGAGATCTTGTCACTGACCGGGAACCGTAGGTCTGCACAGATAACATGCACGTATGTAGGAAAAGTGTGTTGCTGTGCTGGAGGAATTTGTCATGTCATGACTTGGCATGTCATGTCCCTGTCTGCACTGGCCCTCTATGAGCATCACTCAGTGAGAGCAGCACATCAGAACACTGCTCGGTGCAGGAATGAGGGTTACCGTATTCCATGTCCATCTTTCTACATAACTCCCCATATACATATCCCACTTCCTTCAACTTTCCTGGAGTCATACAGAGACAGAAGCTACTCCATCTGACAGTACGAGTAACAGGATTTCAGATGTGCTCATACAGATGTGACAGCCGTGTAGACGTAGGAGATAGAGGAAGCCATGCATGCAGACAGGCATTGCCAAATGACCCTGGCAATAGAAAAGACACCGGTGATTAATTATTGATATGCAAGACTTCATTGCTTGACTTTTGCTGTGTAAGGCCAACATGGTGCGTGTGTCGACGTGTGTATACTATGGGAGTGTGTGCACATGTGTGTTTGCGTATCCAAAGCAGAAGAAGTTTACCTTGTGCTGATCAGACGCTGGTGCTCTGATTGACGCCATGGCCGCACACTGCCAGCTGATAGTAATGTCTTTCGATCCGTTAAAGGGTCGTCATCCTGCTGGGGCTGGTGTACGGATGTTGGTGTTGGACTTTTTTTTTCATATTATAAAAAAAAGGAATAAGAAGGAAGTGACGAGGGCAGCGGTGATCAGCTCAGTGTCTGTCTGAACAAGGGATGCTCACACTTACTTAGCATGCGAGCTACTTATAAAATGATCAAGTCAAAATGATCTACGGGTGCTCAATAGGTCGATCGTGATCTACCAGTCGAACGCAAAGTGATGTGGGTAGATCTCATGGCGATCTATTGGCCGTCTAAAAAAGTTATCCATGCGATCTACCTACACACTACCGACTGGTAGATCGCGATCGACCTATTGAGCACCCCTGGTCTGAACGAACCCACCTGACTGAGGCTTGCCGTTGCCATAGCAACGACACCCACTTTTATTACGTCGCACAATTGCTGCCGTCATTGTGTCGCATATTACTAGTGATCATCACGTCGCAAAACGTTTGTGTTTATGAGATTCCAGAACTTGTTCAACTTTCTGGGACCTATTGTTATTCGTACGTCACGGCTTTTATATGATTATGATCATCACTATCATCACGTCACATGCTATAAATTGCTATATGATCACTATCATACCTAAAGCCCTCTGTTCCTCTCATTTGCACCTCGCTGGAATTCATTTTACAGCTTCTCACATCTCTAACTGGGTTCTATTTTCGTGCTCCAATGTTAGGCTTTTAAACTTTTAAACCATTTCCCCGCGGCTCTCTGTCGCTACTCCACTGGTCGTCACACGTACAAGTGACCCGTCGCTTCCTCTCTTTTGCTACTTGTGAGCGTTTCGACAGCCTTAAAACATGGCCTAACAGCAATCACAACAAACCCCCAATACAGCTGTTTGTTGTTAGCATTCGCGTTAGTATTGTTATCATTAGTATTGTTAATATTGTTACTCTTGCTGCCGGTGTTGTTGTTGTTATTAGCGTCATTAATTTTGTTCTTCTCGTCGTTATGTCATCTACCGGGTGATTCTAATAGCCCCGCTACTTAACACCTCGGCTGAGGAGCGGTTCAGCGTAGTCATGTCTGACGTGATCTACTTAGAACAAACTAATGAAATCTGGTCACCATTATGGAAACCGCATCTCTAAAGCACACCAGGCTCACAAGTGGAACGAGTCATCACACTTGTGGCAGACGTGGCTTCTTTGGTCTGTCACCGATGGGCGCTGAGTGTGTGTGTGTGTGAGTGCGTGTGTGTGTGTGTGTGTGTGTGTGTGTGTTGCTGAGGGGATGGAGGCTGATGGTCTTAATGCGTCGGCTGACACCTCAGGTGCCCTTCCCTGTAAACCTGTCGGTGCTCCACCACAAGGACGCCACCTGTAGAGACAGCCACTTGAGCTCCATGTTCGGGAGTTAGGCGTGTGTGTGTGTGTGTGTGTGTGACTGGGCGAGCAGGCAGGACTCGTCGCACCAGAGAGCTGTAAATCGGCACCTGAGTTTCCCTTGTCTCGTTTCCGTTGCCGCGTCCACAGAAGGGAGAGGACTACATGGATTGGTGGACTTCGTTGGCAGCGAGTATTGCCTTACTCTGGCTTCTCTGTTTTATAGACGGTAAGAGACAATGGTTAGCAGAAATTTGGGAGCTTTCTTCAACAAAGGAACCGTGTGACACTGGCCTTCCACCTTATTGCGGTAATGGCACATACCTCCTTAATTAATCTATTATGTACCCCTGGGGGCATATAAGAATAAATC
>OMLC01067531.1:0-11864 GCA_900302585.1 Regalecus glesne | reverse complement strand
GCTCCACCACCCATCCCAAATTCCTCTCCCTCCACTAGCCCTCCATTATTCATCATCCCCTGCTCTAAATCTATCAGGGGCACAATTCCACCGTCTGCATTAAGGAAATCTTCGGACATCGGTGGTCCTGACCTTGCTCATCTATTTATCCACATCTCAACCTCAGAGACCGAGAGAAAGGCCACAGCGGACAAATTAGACAATCGTCAGGTTTTCCAAAACTTTTCCGCAGTTACCATAAGCAAATCTATTCCATTCTAATGTGGCCTCCGGGGAAGTAAATTCTCTGTTTTTCTGTGTTTGTTTGTGACATACGGTGATTTCATTGTTATCTGTATATATTTTAAATTCTTGAGATCAGTGGATTTGCTGGAGACAGTTATAAAAGAGGGTTTTTTTAGAAGGTGAGAAGAGGTCCATTTTACGTGTCATGATTAGTCCTCGTGTTGTGAGGACGGACATGGACTTAGATGGAGCTTGGGGGAATTAGGCCGGGTGATCTTCCTGATGCCCTGTGGTGAGTTGGAACCCACTGCCTCTGGCTCATCTGCTCTTGGAAAACACGCTTTACCACTGGGGTGCTTTGCCACCTCTCCTGTTTTTGCTGTTTTTATAGGGACAGTGATTATCAATTAACATTACATTGTGTCTTTGTGGATGTAGACAGCCTATGACAGGAGGTGAGAGAGGAGGTGTGGTGCAGTATGAGGAGGTCAGCAGTGACAAAGGAGTGTTTCAGAGTGGTGCAGGGTGTGTGTGAGGGCAGTGTGACAGTGGTGAGGGGTGTGGTAGGACTGATGGATGGTTCAAGATGGAGGTGGGGTCACATCAAGGATCAACTCCGAGCCTTTTCTTGGTTACAATGGTGATGGACAGGTTGACAGAAGAGATCAGGCAGGAGTAACGGGGAGGGTGGAAGAGAGGTGAAGAAGAGAGTGCAGGTTATGTGGAGTGGGTGAAGAAGAGTGTCAGGAGTGATGTGTGACAGAAGGGTTCCAGCAAGAGTGAAAGATAAGGTTTACAAGATGGTGGTGAGACCAGCTATGTTGTATGGGCTGGAGACAGTAGTACTGACTAAGAGACAGGAGGTGGAGCTAGAGGAGTTGAAGATGCTGAGATTTACATTGGGAGGGATGAAGAAGGACAAGATTAGGAACCAGTATATCAGAGGGACAGCTCAGGTTGGATGGTTTGGAGACAAAGCAAGAGAGGCCAGACTGAGATGGTCTGGACATGTGTGGAGGAGAGATGCTGGTATACTGGGAGAAGGATGCTGAATATGGAGCTGCCAGGCTAGAGGAGAAGAGGAAGACCAAAGAGGAGGTTTATGATGTGGTGAGGGAGGACATGCAGGTGGCTGGTGTGACAGAGGAAGATGGAGAGGACAAGAAGAGATGGAGATGATGATCTGCTGTGGAGACCCCTGATGGGAGCAGATAAAACTTATAGTAGTAGTAGTCTATTGGAATATTCACAGCCCTTTGTGAATATCAATCTGAATCTCATTCAACTGTACCACCATCTTAAGCCAGGACAGACAACTCTTTGAACTGATCAGTAGCCCCACATGTATATGCGGTACAGTTGGCGTGTAGCCTTTTCACACCACTGTATCATGTGAACACTAATTAGATAACCTATGATGAGGGCTTCACTTGAGTCTTCTAAGCTTCCACGTCTCTGCCAGCGGCACTGGTTTGACAAATAATGATCCCCAATGAGAAGGGAACGTCTGAATATCACGTGCCCCAGTTGGTGCCACATGATGGGCTCTCTTGTTCAAAAAAATGTGTTGATACCTTGAAGTTCTCAGAGAGGACCATTCACTGCTGCGCTGCTGAAGGGGAACAGTGAGAGGAATCCGTTTTGACGTTCTTGCTGATGTGCTGTGACTGTACCGGGCTTGTCCTGTAGGATCAGAGCCGTTTCCTTCTCGTCCTTCCAGGACATCGTGCTGACTCTGAAGAATAAGCTGTCCATAAAGGCCATCGAGTACTTTGCCCTGGTGCTGGAGCAACAGTACAGCATCACTAAACTCCTGCTGCTTCATGAAGATGAGCTCATACAGAAGGTGGAGTCAGTATTACACACACACACACACACACACACACACACACTAAGAATTTAACCAGTAGCTTGAAAAATAAATACCAGTCTTCAGGGCTTAAATTCAAGGTAGGGAAACGTACCCTTTTTGGGAAATTGAATCAATTAATACATCTGTTGAGCAGGAAACCGGAGATGCTCACCATGCCCACTGACACGAGATGCGGTGCTGTCTCTTCTCCAGGTGGTGCAGAAGAAGGACTCTCATGACTATCGCTGTCTCTTCAGGGTCTGCTTCATCCCCAGAGACCCAGTGGAAATGCTGCAGGATGACACCTCCGCCTTCGAGTATCTCTTTTTACAGGTCAGAGGTCATCACCGTTTACTCACCATGCTCCTGCTCTTTGAGGGGACTCGCTCCATCATCTACAATACAGCTCTCCATGTTTCTATCAGCATTTCCCTGTTCCTCCAAGTTCTCTGGTCTCTAACATGCATTTATTTGCATTGATCTCTGTAATTAGAAGGATATGTTAAATGAAATAAATATCAATACATTTTATAAAGGAAATGATAATGGTAAATGTGTCATTTGCGATATTTACAGTCTGTGTATAGTGATACAGCGTAAGACTGTGGACTTTTATTTTGAAGCACATAATCTCAGAGGTGAAGAAAGTGCTTTATTTTGAAGGTTGCAGGAAGTAAACTGGGAAATGTTCCAGTTTAGCTCGACTACTACTGCAGGAGGGTTGTACCTGTGAAGTATGTTCTCCATTTTGTTCCACTCCGTGTAGACTGCCACACGGAGAATAAATAATTTCAGTTCTACTAAACCCCTTCTGGTCATTACAAGAAGTAGAAGCTTCTACTGCACAGCACAATGTCGCATATTAAGAGCGTGGGGTTTTCCAAATCGCGTGTCTACAGTACACACCCAAAATGGCTCATTCCTAAACTGTCTACTTGTACACCTGAAACGTAAGGTGTCAGCTTGTATGTGACCCCTGAATCTCTAGTGTCGGAAATTGCATTTGCACATTGTTACTGCACAACGCAATGTGAAGGGAAATCACTTTGTCAGCATGATTTACGAGCCCCCAAAGGAGCCATTTCCTCATTCTGTGTTTCTTTGAGTGTGGGGGCACCAGAGTCGACTGACGGATTCTGATTTTCAAGCGTTATCAAACATGCAAATGAGTGCTGTGACTATTTTCCGTTGTGTTTGTGCGTCTGTTCTGCTTTTAAAGAATCCACATCGTAACTACCGTTCTGTTCTGAAGTGTGTTTTATAAGTGCTGAGGTAACTGGGTCCAAGTCCACATGCTTTATGCTGGCACTGTGTTTTGCAGAGTGTCGGGGACGTGCTGCAGGAACGCTTTGCAGTGGAGATGAAGTGCAACACTGCCCTTCGCCTGGCTGCACTGCACATGCATGAGAGACTAGATACCTGTGGGCAGACCAGGGCCTCCATCAAGAGCATTACGTGAGTTTTGAGTATTTCAGGGTAAGCCAGGAGGGAGGGCGGTCATCTAGCTATCAGAAGATTGGTGGTTCAATCCCTGGCAAAATCCGTGTCCTTGAGTAAGAGACCGAACCCCTAACTGCTCAAGCCTTGTGATGGACAGGCAACCTGTCCAGGGTGTTTCCCTGCCTCTCGCCCAATGAGCCCTGAGATGGGCTCCAGCGTGACTCTGATGATGGATGGGTAGACTCTAATCACTATTCTGACATCTCCATCAGACATGGTTATTGGAAGGGCTGCAGGTGGCGGGATTGAACCAGCAACCATCTGATTACCAGAGGACTACCCACCGAGCTAGGCCACTCCAATCACTTGGGTCCTCCTAGCAAAAAATGTCAACGAGCAAGACACCCAACCCCCAATAGCTTCCAATGAGCTGGTTGCACCCTTACATGGTTGACACCATTGGTTTTGTGTGTGTAAGCCAGTCATTGATTCAGTGACTTAAGTGACTGCTGCAGCTATAAAAGAGCCAGATAAATGCAAGTAATTTACATGGTGATGCAGTGCTTAACCTTTTCCCTGGCACGTCGTTGCATTCTCCTCCCCGCTGTTTGTCTGTGACTGCTGTAGGAAAGAATTTGGCCTGGACAGTTTTATATCCCCCACACTGCTCAGTAACATGAGGGAGAAGGACCTGAGGAAGGCCATCAGCTACCACCTCAAGAAGATCCAGTCCCTGCTGGAGCCTCGACAGAAGGTAGTCCTGGAGAATGATGGATACGTGTACATGGACAGTCTGGTGTAAAGAGGGCAGGAAGAAGAAGAACGTTTGGCGAAGTTATTTTTAGGGAGGCAGATGTGGATTTGCCTGGAGTTTCAAGTGGTGGAGAAGGGATATGCAGAACTGTGATAGATGACTTTGGGAGATATTGGAAGCAAAAGCAGGTCCTGTGGTGAGGAGGCAGTTTCTGGGGAAATGAATGAAGATCTTTTTTTCATTATAAGCAATGCAGGGAACAGTGTTTTGATTTGGTTTCTTAGTTCTCAAGCATATGTGATGTAGATTCTTATTCTCTGTCCACCTTGCAGGTGATATCTGCTACTCAGGCTCGGTTGGCCTACCTCACTCAGCTGGGAGAGCTTATTTCCTACGGAGGGCGGTCCTACACAGCGACCATGATGGTAAGAGATACGGGCCTCCCTAGCAAAGCGGTCTAAACGGATCTGGTAGTCAATAACTATCATTATAGACCTCCTTGCCAAAATAGGTTTTCTCCTTCCAATTTGCCTATCGTTCCATCACATAATTCCAATTTCATGGGGTAGCATAGCTCAGGAGGTATCGGATCCCCGACCCCTGCACAATTCATGTCAAGGTGTCCTTGAACAAGACACTGAACCGCTAACTGCTCAAGCCCTGATGGAATGTGACAGATGGTGACCTGTCCAGGGTGTTTCCACACCTGTACCCAGTAAGCACTGGGATGGGGTCCAGCATGACCCTGTGACCCGACTTGGGATAAGCGGTTGACAATGGATGGATGGATGATTCCTTTCTAAATTCTCTCCCACAACAAATAACCACACCCCCCATCCTCTCAGCTCCAGGACAGGGAGGCGTTGGTCAGCTTGCTGGTGGGGGCCAAGTATGGGATGAGCCAGGTCATCAACCATAAGCTCAACATGATCTCCACGCTGGTGGAATTCAGCAGCATCAGCCGGGTGGAGCTGCTCTCCGAGTCGGACAAAGTCAGCCTCCTGCGCATCTCGCTGCACGACATGAAGGTACGGTAGAGATGCATGCAGGATGCTCAGATGCTCGTTAGTTTCGTGGGAAGTCACAGGCCAACGTACTGAAGTTGACATTCACTCACTACACCAAAGAACACCTTTAACCAGTGGGCGTCTGTCTGTTTGTGCTGAGGGAGAGATCCAGATGTGCTGCCCTGCTGCTTTGTTTATTATGCTGTACACTGAGGGTGTTCTATTCTCTGAAAAGGGGACTACTTGAGTGCAGAGCTGCTAACGGACTGTTAATCCCCGTGGTTATCAATAAAGATATTGGTGAATTACTCCACGTGTGTCTATCCGTGGTGCCCTACGCTGGGAGCCACTTGTAACACGGCTCAGCCACATTGAATAGAAAGACACAGCCGAGGCCTGTGTCGCGGAGCAGGTTCACCGAAGGCAGCAGGATAACTGCTGAGTAAGGCTTCCAGAGCTTTGTCACTGTGCAGGTACAGGAGAACTGCAGTTATGTCGGCCTCAAAAGGTGCATACAGAGCACAGAAAGACAGGAGAGATGAGAAATATAGAATATCGGCAATGAAACGGGACAGTCTGAGACCCGGCACGGCCTCCCAAATGTGAAACGCAGACTGCTCGAAACCCACGCATGCAGTTAAGAAGCTATCAAGGGGGTTCTCGTCTGGTTCACAAGCAGCATTCAGCTTGAGAAATTGTCTAAAATAATAATATAAGATTATTATCAACCATTTATCTCATGTGTGACTGTCTCTCCTGCTCCCTTCCAATCTCCTCCTCCTCCTCTTCCTCATCTTTTGCATCACCCATCCTCCTCCTCCTCCTCCTCAGCCCTTTGCCTTACTGATGGACACACTGGCAGCCAAAGACCTAGCATGTCTGCTGGGAGGCTACTGCAGGCTCATCGTGGACCCCACTGTCAATGTCTTCCGTCTGGGGCGCCCCAAAGTCAGGGTGCACCGGATTCCGGCTGAGGAAGGTGTGTGTGGGAGGTTCACCGTAATAGAGGGCGTGTGCTATGAGTCCCTATCAAGTGAGCAAAAACTGTTTAACTTAAACTATTCACTCTCTGGCTTTGGCCATTGATAGGCAGTTTTTCACCTCACGTGCATGCAGATGCACATCGACCAGTACGGGTACACATAGAGAAGTTGTCCATTTTGTGTATTTTCAAATTCACTCGCGGGTTTATGTCTAAACGATGTTCTGACAGACGTGTCTTCTGTGTCCCGTCCGTGTTATCTGTGTGTTTGTTTGGTGACACTAGGCTATGTGTCGCGTTGCTGTAGTGACTCGGATGATTCGTCGGATGAGGACTACCCAATGGACTCCCAGAACAGCCAGTGCCCCGACTCGGCAAGTCAGGACTGGGAGGAGAGACGCAGGGAGGAGGAGGAGAAGAGGAGAGAGGAAGAAAGACTAGAGAGAGAGGAGCGTGGAGGGAAACGGGAGGTGAAGATCATAGTGACGGCAGAGGGGAGGGGGGATGAGGGAGGGGAGGCGGAGGGGAAGGCAGCAGGAAGTGGTCCAAGTAAAACCGGTGGAGTAGAGCAGGAAATGAGCCTGGAGACTTCCTGGTACCACACTGACCCGCGAGTTACGAGCAGTTTCTCCAGCTTGTCGAGTGGCTCCTTGAGCGCTGCCCTTGAGGAGAGCAACACTTCAGCCAAAGCCCCCTCCCGCCTCGAGACTCTCCATGAGCCACACTCATCTGAGGGGCTGGTGATGCTAGATGTCCACCACCCGTACCTCCTGGACCCCCAGCACCAAAAGGAAGGCAGCTCCCATCAAGGTCAGACCTCCGCCGGTCCCGTGCGACCCACTAACCTCGATTACTGTGGCAGCGACAAATCCTGCCTTTGTTTTGCGGAGCTCTCCAGGGCTAACTATCTCCCTAGCCCACCGGAGGCCACCAGTGATGATGACGACGAGGAAGAGGAAGGCGAAGAGGAACTCAGACGCATTTCTAAGATCCCTAGCTCGAGAGACCTGAGGCTGATCGACAGCACGCCCTTTCAGACGACCAGCAACAGCAAAAGGAAAAAGATCCCGCCCAAAGTCCCGAGAAGGACGAGCTCCATCCCAGGGCGTAAAGCGGCACAGGCCCAGCAGCGCCTCTCCATGGAGGAGGAGGGTCTGTTCCTGACACCCTCACCCAACTGTAAACCAAGCCTGGGGGTCAAGGAAAGTGCTTCAGATTCTGAGGAGGAGTTCTTCGACGCCCAAGAGAGATTTACTCCACCAGTTCCAGACCTCCCAGGTTTCCTCTCACTTCTTTTTCTTATTTCTCCTCTCGGTTATTATTCTGTGATGGCATAATTCATGACCGTACTCTCTGGTTAGAACTCGTGCGTTGGAAACGTGAGGGTATGCAAAACAACGTGGAATTAAGATTAACGGCTGGTTATTTTAAATATCGGTCTCTGTCTCCGTCATCCTCCCCGTATCCCTCTCTTGTAGAAGCCGAGCTGGCGGATAGACGGAACACCAATCGCTTGAGTGGCACCTGGAATGGTCTTCCATCCGTACCCGAGAAGGAGCCCTCTCCACCTCCCACCATGACATCTCCACCCCTGGACGCCAAGAGGGAAGTGGAAGCTCCTAAAGTCCCAGCAAGTACACGTGCCAACCAACAGCCCAGCCCACCTAGGATGTCACAGAAAACCCATATCAAGGCCAAACCCCCGCTTGCACCCAAGCCCCACCTTCCCCCTAAACCTCAAACGATTCCCCCTCGGTCTCCCCAACGTGGGCGCTCCTATGCTCACTGTAACGGGGACGCCTCGGGTCGTCTCTCCTCAGAACTCCTGGAGATGGAGCCAGACACCATGGAATTTAAGTCTGTCTCCAGAAGCGCGGGTCCACCTCTGTCCTCCCCCCTCATTACAGCAGTGCGGCGCAGTCATCAGCCTCTGCTGAACCCCGTGCCGCGGGGTCAAGAGAAGGCTGCAGTGCAGGATAATGGCCCAAAACAAGATGAGCAGCTCGCAAAGGAGACCGTGTCTGTTTCCAAAGACAATATTTACACTCCCGGTGTCAAGGAGACTCTTAAAGCTGAGGAAACGACCGACGTGGTCGTCTCGCCAAGGGACGATGCCCAGGGGGTTGTAAACGGTGGAGAAGTCGGAGCCACTAAAAGACCAGCAAACCTGCCCCCAGTTCCGCACTCTAATTCTGGGACAAAGCTAGTCCTGACCATCCCTCCCCCGGTGTCTCCTACGTCTACTTCCCCCACCAATCTCTACCCCTTATCACTCCCAGCCAGCTCTCCTGTATCTCCCTCTGATTCTGCCAAAGACGTCTTAAAGGATGGTGCCAGTCCACCAAATGGCATCTACCCCTGGAGCAGCCGCAATGGCACTGTCCAGTCAGGGTCCAGGAGGGTGTCTCTGAGCCACGAGAGTCTGTCACCCAAGAATACAGACGCCCCTCTCAGCCTCACCACTTCCCTCACATCCAGCTCCTCAAAAGGGGTGGGGCACTCTGAGCCCGGGAGGTCTGGGTCAGGATCCGACCTGAGAACCAGCTCTTCCAGCCTAGGAGGTAGGCTACCAGCCTCAGCTCTGAGGGGCAGGATCCAGGCTCTCCCTTGGTATATGACTCGTTCGCAGGAGATTCTGGGCACTCTGGACTATCCGTCCACCAGTTCCATCAATGGTGACACCTCCGGCTTTGGCTCTGGCCTGTCCGTAGCCAGTGGAATATCGGATCTGAACAAGACCCCGGTCAAGGAACAAGAAGCTTCGATACTGAAAGCAGGAGAGAAAGTGAACCTTTTGGAAGATGGAGCTGAGGTTGTTATAGCAACCATAAAAGAGGCTCAAGAGGTAAGCTCCTATATGAAAAGAGCCAATGGGACAAATGGATCTCATCCCAATCTTATGCTGAAGGAGAATGGGGCTCACAGTAGCGTTTCGTCGGAGCAGCCTCAGTCACGACCCCACTCGGCAGTGGGTTTCGGGGGGTGTTCTAGCATACCCATTGGAGGCGATTCTCCATCTTCGTCGTTGGCCGAGAACACTCCTCCACAGCAACACAATGAGGCCTGTGGCTGCCGCACCGTGTATGCGAACTGCTTCAGTGGAGACACGGAGGACGGCGTCGGCTTTGACGAGGAGCTAACGGTTTACGAGTTCTCACGCCGCACGCGCCCCAAACCTGCACGACCCACACCCGTCCCCTCCCCTACATCACCCTCGCCCAATCCCAACATCCTGTCATTGCTGAAGGACAACCCTCGGCCCCTCTCCACCCTCTCTACCGCCTCGTCTGAGCTCAGCCCTCTTGTGTCCCGTTCCGTCTCTCCCACACATTCAGCTGGTGGTCCCCTTCTTTCCCTCACCAACAAGCGCTACGGAGGACTGAAAGGTGGTTTCGCCTCCCTGCGTCAAGACATCGACCAGCTTTTACTGGTACTAGAGCGGGCAACCGCTGAACTTTCTCAGCCGACGGTGTGTGGAAACTCAAGCCAGGATGCCATGGCCATACAGTTTGCTTCTGAGTTCTTGGGCGAGAAGGGAAAAGAAGACGCCAAGAGCTCCGTCTGCACAAGGCAGAATACCTCCTCCATGACTGAGGCTGAACGAAGTCTACTTCAGGCAGAGGCTCGGAGGTTGGCGTCAGGATGCCAGCGAGCCACCCGTGTAGGCTGGGCACCCGATGAAGCCCTGCGTTCCTTGTCCAACAGCTTCGGCGCCCTGGTGCAGCTTTCAGCAGCCTGCCTGCGTACGTACCCCTGTCGAGGCTGTGACGTCTGCCGTGATGGGGGCCTGGTCTCCAAGGATGAGGAGGATGAGGGCCAGGAGACCATGGAGAAGCTAAAGGAGATAGTCGGTCTGTATCGGGAGTTTGTCGGGGCGGTGGAGACCGCGGGGACAGGTGCCGGGGTTAAGGCTGTTGGTCTCAGTGGGTCCGGGCCAGGCCAGGGGGACGGGGAAGGGGTGAGGTTACTGGCTAAACGCTGTACTGTGCTCATCTCGTCTGTTTTTGCACTCACGCAGCTGTTCCGGACACGCTCACCAGACACCCCGGATACGCCTGGTCATGTACCTCTCAGTTTTTGACTTCTGGACTTAAAACCTGCCAAAATTCCATTGAATTCAACAATGAGACCAGAAAACATATGGCGGCAAAGGACAAATAAAGGGCTGTGGAGAGGATTCTTTAGGACAGAGGGATGCCCCATGGTCCTATGTGTGTGACCCTTTTGTTCCTGTGTAGTAAGTGCCATGCACGCCACAGCACACAAAAACGCACGGCACACAAAAGACCCACTCACCAAACAAACCTCTGAGAGAAGCCTGGCCTCCTCTTGGATGCATACGGACTATGCATTTGTACACCGGAGTTTTATAACTATCTTATAACGGTTATTTTATGATACAACATGTGTATGTATGTAGGTATGAATTATCCATTTATGTATTTATGTATTTATTTTTTACAATATCTACACCGAGGTCTGTAAGGTATAGACCTCTGGTGGGAAAACTTCACTGAAATGTTCATTTTTCCATTTATTTTAAGTCATGTGAGTTCCTACCTCCCACCCTTGCCAGGGCTGGCTGAGGCAATGTGACAGTATTACAGTATCATTTGCTGCTTTAAGGACTTCATCCCTCTTCCCAAAGGTGTAATCTGTAAATTATCTGTTTTCAAACTTGACCACTACGTTTCAACATACGTGGGCATCGGGGCTCAGGAGGTAGAGCGGGTCGTCGAGTGACCAGAAGGTCGCTGGTTCGATCCCCGGACCCTCCAGAAAGCATGCCAAAGTGTCCTTGAGCAAGACACAGAATTCCTAACTGCTGCCCGGGCACTGCGGCAGCGGCCCACTGTTCCTGTACAATAGGATGGGTTAAATGCAGAGGGCAGATTTCCCTATGAGAAAGTGACTTTCCTTAATCTGGAAACGGGAAGTATAATGGTACTGTTGTATCAAACCTGCAAGTGGATAAACCTGCATCGGTCAACCTCTGAATCGGTCGCACCTACGTGGCAATTTTCGCAGTCCTGTATAGGGAATAGCATCCAAAACTACACCATGTCAAAACCGAAGGGGCACTTTCGACTATTGCAGATTGCACCTTTCTGAGAGATGTAACCTTGATTTATGTTTATTTCTAAACTGCCCCCTGGCTCCTGACAGACTGAGTGAATGGTTCTTTAAAAAAAGAATCCCTCAACAGGCCGAAGTTATGCAGTAATCCACTCTTAGCCAACTGTTCATCAAAAGGACACTATATTTTTGTCTGGGGAGGGTTGTGCGGGCAGGGAGCGAGGGGCAACACAGAGGAACTTATTTATGTACAAAAAGCTGAAGAAGAAAACCCTTTCTGTCGGGGCACGAGGCTGACTGTTAAAAAAACAAACAAAAAAACACCACGACCTTTTCTTGATGTAGCAGATATCCAAAGTCTGACAACACTGAGCCACAACTGTTAAATTCCCCACTACGGTTTCCTTTGAGGGCTCTCTGACCCACGGAGATAACCACTGACTCAGAATTGTAGATACATACATCTATAGCTCCACATTAAGACATCCCATTTGGTCTCCTCCTTAGTTAATGGCTATGCAAACATCC
>OMLC01067530.1:0-12177 GCA_900302585.1 Regalecus glesne | reverse complement strand
ATACATATATATATACACATATATATACATATACATACAATCTAAAGCCTTTTCTGCATTTCACCCATCCTATTGTGAAGGAGCAGTTGTCAGCCACAAGGCCAGCACTGACAGCCTTTGCTGTCGATGTCTCCTCTAAGATGTGTTACGGACTCACCTGCATTATCAGATGCAGATAGAGGTCCTCCAACACCTCCCTCCTCATATCCAGAACACGTTCATGTCCTGGAGAGACAGGAGTCTCTGCCAGTCCACAGACTCACATCCGGTGAGGGAGACATATTCACTTTCCACAGACAGTGAGGCTCTTAAACACTAAGCTACAGGGTGAGTCTCACGAACATGGAGTAATGCAGAGCATTACAGTAATGAATGGCAATTACACTAGCTAGCATAATAGTTAGCATAGTCATGATGCTACAGAAGAAATATTTTTACTGTCATTCTGGTTCTATAAGAGTTACTTTTCTATTGATTTTGGAATCGATAACTAAAAAAAACATTTGATGATACCCCATTACAGTAATGACTGTTAGTAGTGTACACTAGGGTGTCAGTAACTATACTCTTTAAATGTAATCTTTAACATATCTATAGCTTAACCTTGTAAGGACATCTTGTCTTGCAGCCATTTTGCGTCTTCTCTTCCATGCAGTGCATTATGGGTCAAAAAACCAACAACTTCATATAAACAAACAGGGATTTTAATGGGACCAAATAGACAGTGCATCGGTAATGAACACCACACGCTTCGGACACACATATTAATCCAAAGATATTTGAATTCATAAATGTTAGACCCAAAATACTAGTACTATCAGTTAAAATGTACAATTTCAACCATCTTTTTTTATTTATATATATGTTTTAAATTTGGCAGATTTATTGTGATTTTTTAAACTTAAATATAAAAAAAAACCTCTTGGACGCATTATGGTAATGCATTTTTACATGGTAAAATATAAATTACTACCTCAACTACAAAAACAACAATAGTACCACATAAAATACACAATGGAGTTTGAGATAGAATAGATTATTTTGATTATTTCTGTAATTTTGTCCGTCAATTCCTCATAGACATGACCAAAGCTGGTTTCGTGAGAATCACACTACAGAACTCACTTACTCACCGTCCATTACAAATACCTAGTGGACATGCTGGGCACTGAGGTGGTGGAGGACAGTGGAGGGAAGCCAGAGCTGTTGAAGGAACGGTTTCCAATAACCTTTTAACTCCAGCAGGTGTGATGGTCAAAATCCCTCCAGGGTGACATGCTTCTCTGCTGTTCCAGCCAATAAGCTGGCCCATAAGCCTCCCAGCTGTGTGTCTGGGAGGGAGAGTGAGGCTTGCAGTGAAGGTACATGTGTTTGTTACCGAGAAGGGGGGGCGGGGTTGACTCATGTCAGTTGTGTGTATGTTTGTGTGTTACAGACAGGGGGGACGTGTGTTTGCTGCTTGTTTTGCTGCTTGTGTGTGTATGCACTGAAGAGACTGAGAGCATCACACCAGCTGTGTGTATTCATATGTATGGGAAAGATGGAGAGAGAGACAAAAAGAGAGGATGTACTCATACCAGCCATGTGTATTCATTCCTATGTGATCCTATATATTGGGAGCAAGGTGGCCCAGCAGTCAGCACCGTTGCCTCACAGCAAGAAGGTCCTGGCTTTGAATCCCATCCCAGGTCCTCTCTCTGTGGAGTTTGAATGTTTTCCTGTGTCTGTGTGGGTTTCCTCCACTTTCCTCCCACCATCAAAAAGACATGCATGTTTGATTTAATACTCCTGCCTGTGTCTCTAAGCAAGGCAGTTGGAGAAAGAACTTGAGTTGGTCCCCTGATGCTGCAGCTGCTCACTGCTCCTCTACGATAGGACGAGTTAGATGCAGAGAACCCGTTTCATGGTTATGTTTGTATAGTGACAAGTCTATCAGGCTCCTTCTTCTATAGCTTCTATAGCTTCTATGTGTCACAGAGGAAGAGCAGACATGTTGCTCATGTCCGTTCACAATGAAGAGTTTTATGTTGGCCATGTGTTCTCATGCTGTTCTCATGGCCAGCTGCCCAGAGAGCCAGAGGAAGAAGAGGGGTTAGCAGCTGATAATCGGACATGGGGTGCTAGTCATCCTGACAATAGGCCTTCGCCAGCACTCACAGCTTGCCACCGCATGCTCCTCAATAATTAATGTGTTTCTCCTAGGCTGCTGTGCTACATGCCAGGCTTTGATATGAGGTTACAGCTTTCATTGTTCCTCTGCAGGAGGGTCAGCTTGGCCAGCAGTGTAGTTCTTACATCGGCCCTTCTGTAGTGAACACTCATACTCATACTCATACTCTCCACTTCCGTCCTGTGTTTAATATTTTGAAACAAATGCCCCACATCAAGATGGAGGTATGATTGGGAGCATTCAGCAGTTTTCTTTTTCATTCCAACACATCACTCACCATGCTAATGATGTGCAGCCTTGTTCGTGTCTTCTGAGTTCATTCCAGTCGGGAGTTCTGGGTGACAGAAAGTTAAGAAAAATAAAGGGGTGATTAAACCATTAGTTATGATGCTAATAGTGACCTGTGACCGTTACGCTAGTTAATATCAGGTGGTTAGCAGGATGTTGGGTTTGAAAAGCTGGTCTCTTTGCTGTAATGCAGGTGAGACACAGACAGACGAGCTGACTTCCCAAACTACCCAGCAGAAATAAAAGATCTCGTGTGTAAGGTCTGGTCCTGGCCTGCAGAGCGCTACATTTGAAAGACAGAATAAAACACCATGAATGGGATGGCATGGCTCGGGAGGTAGAATGGGTTGTCTAGTAATGGGATTGTCGCTGGTTCAATCTACATCTCCTTCAGAAAGTGAGTTGAGATGTCCTTAAGCAAGATACTGAACCCCAAACTGCTCCCTGGGCACTGCAGCTCCTCACTGCTCGTATAGTGAATATGTTTTATTGCCACATGACCAAGGCTGATGGAGTTTATCCTCTGCATGTAACCCATCCTATTGTATCAGAGCAGTTAGGGGTTCAGTGTCTTGATCAAGGACACCCCAACACACTCTCTGGGCTTGAACCACCCTTATCTGCTGTCCCTACTAATAATAACAGTCATTATTCTGTAGAAATGTTAGAAATCTACTTGTGGGTGTTGTAAGTTGGAAAGCTGTAGTGGGATCTTGGTGCCATCGGCCTCTCACTGTTCTGACATGTGCACAAATCCGTCCTGGCACAGCAAGCTGTCAGACATCTGCAGGGACACATCTGCAGCAGGGCATGAGGAGAATTAGCTCCCTGCTGTGATCCCCCATCCGATCCTGCTCCCCTCACTCCTCTGGACCCATCCACCCACTAATCAAGTATCCCCTTCTTTTCCTACCCCTCAGCCTCGATCACAGATTCTCTCCTAGTGAGGAGCATTTATTTTGGGGCAGCCCAGTAAAGAATTGAAGGTTTAATGGTAGAAAGAGGACTGCTTTGGGAATGGGATCTCACAAGTCTCGCGAGACCTAATGCAAGTCTCGCCAATTACACAGTATTTCCTATCTGTTGTAGATGGAGGAAAAAAACATTTTATTTGGTCAATGTATTCATATAATAACATGCCCTCTGCATTGAACCTGTCCTATTGTATAGGAGCAGTGAGCAGCTGCAGTGCCTGGGGAGCAGTTAGGAGTCCAGTATCTTGCTCAAGGACAACTTATCAAGGATGCGGGGATTGAACCACTGACACTCAAGTTAGTTGATGACCCACTCTACCATCTGAGCCATGCTGCCCCTGCAGAAAACGGTATGATACAAATTTGTGTGATAACATGATGTGGTACTGAACCCAGTCGGCTATGTCCACCGTGGATTTTGTGCCTATACGAGTGACGGGCAAATGATCATTTCTTCTTGCGCGGTGTGTAAATGATGTACTTCTCTTATCAAGTACTGTAAAACCTTCTCACCCAGACGCAAAGCTGGTCTTTTTTTCTTTTTTACCGTTGGGCACTAGAAAGGGCATCTAGCCTTAATCCCCCAAGCTCCATCTAAGTCCATGTCTCCCCCACAATGTTGGCACTAATCATGAGATGTGGAATGGACCTCTCAGCCTCTGAATGATGTTAAAGTTTCCCATTTAATGCTAAATCTATACTGTGTATCATCTGGATGAAAAGCAAGGAAGGCTATCTTTAGGTTTCTGTGTACGTGCTGTATATTTCTATGGATTAGGACAGCCTAGCATCAAAAGGATGCCATGAAATGACATGAAAATGATGTGTAGAGGAGAATGACGTGGGTGTGCAAATGAAAAAAAGATGTGTTTGATTGAAAAGAGGCGAAAAGGCCTCATTTTTGTCCACTCGCAATTCTATAAGAAGAGGAACGAGTGGCCATCTCCATAGCCATACATGGGGGATTATGTCGGTCAGTCTTTGTGTGCGGAAGGGTTTAAGGTTTCATAGCAGATTAGGGAACGGAGGATTAAATTAGGGGACTTCAAGAAAATTCCCCAGACTGCTCAGTTCATCCCTGCAAAGGCAATCACAAGTTCAGTTAGCCGTTTATGTGTGTGTGTGTGTGTGCGTGTGTGTGTGTGTACCTTCTACCAGAGAGCTACCATATTCCCATATAGATGTCAGTGGTAGAAGGTAGAATGTGAATTAGTGTTTGAGTGTGAGCTTCGGGAACTGATGAGCCAAAGGCAGCGGGTTCCAACCTACCACAGGGAATCAGGAAAGGCATCTGGCCTTAATCCTCCATGCTCCGTCTGAGTCTGTGTCGTTCCCCATAAGGTGGAGACTAATGGTGACATTTAAGACGTACCTCTCACTATGTTAGGATTTAGCATCTTAAACATCAGTAGTATGCGTTGCTGGTGTTAAAAAGACATACCTATCTGATGTACTCCCTCAATCATCCCACAATGCTGCATTTGCTGCCCATGCTAAATTCTTCATCTCACTCTGAATAGGATGTTGCCAGCCAAACAATACACTCTAGCATCATCTGTTCTCAAAAGAGACAAATGGAACACGCAGTGATTTGAAGTGCAATCTTACTCTCTAGCTATAGTAGTGTATCAAGGTGAGTTAAGAATGGTGATGAGCGCTCTGTTTTCCTCATCACCATGAGTCCTCGTGCTGCGGGGGTGGGACACGGACTTTGATGGAGCTTGGGGGATTAAAAGAGGACACTTTTCCTGACACCCTGCGGTTGGTCTGGATCCTCTGGCTAATCAGATCCCAAAATGCATGATCTAATGTCAATGGTCTTGTTCTTATATTGCTCTTTTCTAGTCTGACGACCACTCAAAGCACTTTTCGATGAAAGCATCTCATTTACCGAGCTACGCAGTGGGATGCAAATCCGTAACGCCTGATTCCCAGCCGTACGCTCTACCTGCTGAGCCGCTGCCGGCTCAACCACTAAGCTACCACAGCGCCCTAGGTTAAGAGTGTTAATAAAGTTTTAAAAGTACACTAAGGAGTTTGTAATGGTCAGCATCCTTTATCCCCCCCAGACATCTGCTGGAATTAGTGTCATGGGACTGTCCCCAGTCAGTTTCCCTCATTTTAAAACTTTTGACCAAATCGTTTTATGGGCTGCCCGGACACCCAAGCCAGGAGAAGTAGTGTAATAAGAAAACAGGGTAGGAATAACGTAATGGGTGCCCACACAGCTCAGCGTTTGGCCCCCAAGGAGGAAGGTTGATAGCATTTGGATATGGAGCTTTCACCCTGTGCTGCTACCTCAGGAACAACACAAGTGCTGGATGCTGCAGGAAAAACCACATTCAGCACCTCAGGCTTCTCTGTCAGCAAAGGCGGCACTTCAGTCTAGTCGCTTTAGCTGCTGTTCTCTGAGGCCAGGGACCTATTACAGGAATAATACTTGAAACTACATAGCTGCAACTCAGTGCTTGGCCCCTAAACGCTTATGTAATCCTTATTTACCTACGACGCTCCCTTATCACAGTCACTAGGAGCACCAAAATACAATGAACACAGACAGGAGCAGACACAGTCTCTGAGTGAGAGGTGAAAAAGGGGCCCTGTAGTTACCTGACGGGGTAACACTTGAGACCGCTGGTTTCTCACTCATACCGCATCACGAAATCCATCAACACTCGCAAAGCAAACATTGCATCTGTGGTGCTCTTTGGTGGCCTGAAGCCATACTGCTCCATCGTCCTCTCTCCTGCTCCGCGCTCCACTTCCTCTCGCTTGTTTTCTCTCTACAATAGCAACTGTCCGCACTTCTCTCCTTTCAGCCTCCATGCTGTCCTCTCCACAGAGCATGGCTGGCCTGCCATCCTTACTCTGCCTGGGTCTTCACACAGAGTCCCAGCAGAAAGCTCTGTGTTAGTACCAATCTCATTCACCAGGGCTGAAGCTTACCATTGACAGGTGCTCGTCTAGGAACTCCTTATTGGGAAGGCGTTTCACCTGGGGGCAGCACAAAACAGCAGGAATCACACTATGGGAGCTTTCCCGAGGATTACTTGATGTTACTAAGGAGGATAAAAGCAGTTGAAGATTATGTTGGACAATGAAAACGTTTGAACAACTATGAATTTAACAACTACAGCCCACACTCTGTTGAAATACAGTCCCCACAGGGATCCCTGAACAACTACTTGAACACACATCATCATGTGCAGGGACGGAGGGTTGCTTCATCCATCCTTTACAATAAAGAGGCTGTGTGGTTTGGCCACCAGGTAATGCATGACTCATAGTCTGTGAGGGAAATCAGCCCTCTGGGTGGACAGGGAAGGCTCTGGAAACCCAGCAGCTGGCAGATTCAGATGACATCGGAGGCTTTTTCAGCACTACTAATGTTGTCTATGGCCCAAGCAACTGCGGCTTGAATCCCCTGTGGTCCAAGGATGGGCAGGAGCTGCTGAACGATGAGTCCATTAATGCCCAATGGAAGGAGCACGTCCAGGAACTCCTCAACTGCGCCAGCACTAATGAACCAGACCTTTCCAGACACATTCTCCAGAGCCCCATCAGAGTAGATGTGGGAACGTCCATCTGTGACAGGTTCAAGATGCCATCAGGGGCCTTAAGAACAACAAGACCACTGGTCCAGATGGGATCCCAGCCATGATTTTAAAGGAAGGTGGAGCAGAGCTCCTGTACCACATCCAAACCCTCCTCCTCAAGGTCTGGGCAGAAGAACAACTTCCCTCAGAGTTTTGGGATGCTCTAATAGTGGCCATGTTTAAGAAACGGGACAACCACTGGAGCATCTCGTACCGAGCCCTGGGTCTGCTACTAAACACCAAGAAGACCCAGGTCCTAGATCAACCTCATTTTGATGTCGGGTATGAACACTGCCTGGCAGCAGACACTGGCAGACTTGATGCTCTCTTTAGAAAATGAATTTGTACAAAACCTAAAAACTTTCAATGGGTTATTGAATAATTTAGTATTAAACCCAATTACAAAGTGCAAAATCTGTTTCATTGGAAGTCTCATGTGATAATAAGAAGGCTTTGATTTTTGGTGCAATGTCCTCAATAAGGATTGTTATTGAAATGGTGATCTTGTTTCACTGAATCTCACTGCTTCCTTTGTGAATTGTTGAGCTGGATGTTGAAAAAAAGAATCATTTGTATATTCATATTTTCTTTTATCTTCAGTGTATTCAAGTATTTGCTAAACATATGTATGAAATATGACCAGTTTCTGAAAAGGCAAATAACCATCCAAAGTGCTGCAGGGCCTTAATGGTAGGTATAGAAAGACAGCTGGAGAAATACAGACAGAGAGAAGGAAACTTTATTTCTTATTGTACGTGCATATCACAAAATGTGTCCTCCACATTAAACCCATCCTAGTCTATAGGAGCAGTGAGGAGCTGCAGCACCCAGGGACAGACTCCAATTCTTTTTCTTATTGCCTTGCTCAAGGGCACAGGCACAAGTATTAACCTTAACAGAGAAAGAGAGAGAGAGAGAGAGAGAGAGAGATTTCCCCTTATTTGCCTTTACATACTTTTCATTCTTCCACTTTCAAACTTTATTGATATTATTTTAGGATTTACTGTCAGGGGCTGTAGTAGCTCAGTGGTGCAGTGCACACTTCTGGATCCAACAGAGCCAGAGGCTGCAGGTCTGAATCCACCACAGGGTCTCAGGAATGACCTCCAGCCCTAATCCCCGAAGTCTGTGTCCACTCCTGCAATGTGGAAACTGATGGTGACACGTAAAACAGACCCCTCTCTCATAGTCAGTTTGAAAACAAAGATGTCTGCATTCTGAAGTTACCCTTCTAATTTCATGCCTGTCAATGTGTGTTAAAATGCAGAAAGTCGAATAGTTGACAGGCAAAAACATTGCAATTGAAGCAGATTTTGATTCCGATCCCGATTCATAGAAAAATATCCCTCCTGGGACTGTTCCACATGCCAAAGTGAAAGTAAAGGGGAGTCCATTTAAGTAGAACCCAGAAAAAGAAACACATGACCACACATCAACCATATCAAGATCTATATCCCACAGTCACACTGTATGAATGACAGGCTCTGCAGTAGGCCTTCATTTGGTCCATGTGGACAGAAAAACGCAGTCCCCTGCTTTCAGATCCACCATTCCCTTTCATGTGTGGCCGTACACCACATGGCCGACCACGAGCCGGCCTCTGAGAAATCTCTAAAATAAACAGAGGGATTGGCTTCTCTGCAAACTGCTCTCAGCCTCCATAGGCGGCAGCCCGGCCCATCTCCTACCAGACAGTTCAGAAGTCCTCACTCCTGACGTCTGATGTTTAGGCTGAGTGGATCACCCCACACTCAATATGCCTCCTGGTTTTCCTTCAAGTTCCCATGGAGCATCTGTTCGCCAAATCAGAAGGGGGAAATCGGCTTTAAACCAAACACTGCAGACTGACAGCCAAGGCTTGAGAGAAGCCGCATAAGGCTGTAAAATAAAGTTCAAGGCACGACCAGGACCTCTCAGTCTGGCTTCCTCTCAGGCACCACTGTATGGGCTCCTGCATGGTCCTCCAGCCTGATGGTTGCTATGGACCCTGACGTCCCGGAGACAAATCACATCTGTGCATGTGTGGTTCCAGTTCCACTAATGACAAGTGTTCATCTCCCCGTGTCTGTGTGGGTCTCCTCCCACCATCACAGACATGCATGTCAGGGTCAATACTCCTGCCCATGCCCTGAGCAAGGCAGGAGGATGAATAACACATTTTATTTCATGTATGTACAATGACAACTAAATGTTGGGGGCGGCAGAACTGAGGAGGTAGGACGGTGGACGTGTAACTGTAGATTTAGTTTGATTCCTAGCCCCTACAGAAAGCATGTATGAGTGTCCGTTACCAAGACACAGAGCTCCTAACTGCCCCCCCCCTGCATGCCTGTACAGTAGGATGGGTTCAATGCAGAAAACACATTTGGTTGCATGTAGGGACAATGACACATGAATGAAGCTTCTCTAGAAATATTTGTCTTCTAGTTGGTGTTCACTATGGCCATGTAAAGGACATTTGCTCTGCGTTCGGGTTAAGCCTGACAGAAGCAGGCCAATCTTTTTCTAAACACTGTAAATATACATGAGTGCATGTATGAAAATGAGTACATACATATTGACTGATAGACAAAACCGTGTTTGGTGGTGTTCACCATGGAGGTGCCCGTCACCACCTTTTGTGTCGAGGCATCATCATAAGATGCAGTCAGCAGCCATCCGTTACTGTCTTGGGACAGAGTTGAACAGGCTTCCTGGTGTGTTTGTGCTTTCCCTGCTCGCTTCAGTCTGACTTGATTAGCAGTATTAATTATTTTGGTGGAGAAATCTATTTTTGGTATCTATTCATGCATTTCTGTACATGGGGGCTTTCCATGGACGTCTACATTATGCAAATGTAAATGCATCAAGCCCTAAATGAAGAGAACCTTCAATGTGCCTTCTGTTCCTGGCTCGCTAAATTACCACAAAGCTCCTTGAGTGGCAAACGAAGGACAGATTGCGCCAAAACCAATTATTGTGCCTTTGTTTTGTCGATGTTAAGTCCACAGATCTCCTAAGAGCCAGCGTGCTGTTTTGATGTCTTTGAGTCAGGGTTGGCGGATGGCTTTCGCTGCAGCTCACTACAAAGAGTGAGGCGGCACGGAGGCCCAGGCCTCTGCCCAGATGGCACGCTGCCACTGCGACCTTGTCAGCACCTGCTCCCCCGGCACTTTGTCCGGGCACCGCCGCCGGGAACGGAGATGGGCACGTCACACCGCCCCATCGCCATGGCAGCTAATGAGCCCTGTGCCCGCTTAATTAAGGAAACCAGCTTAATGCAAGAGAAGGGGGGTAAGAAAACAACAAAAAACACAGCATATGCTGGACTGCAACCAGCACAACAGAAGTAAATAATCAGCCAGATAAATAAGGGGGGGCTGGGTCACCAGAGTCAAAATATCATTAAAATTTGAAATGTAAATCTGCTTATCGGCCTGGCGATGTCACAAATTAGTACTACAGCTCCATGCGTCGAGTCGCGGCAAAGAAATTAATAAAATGGACCGGCGGCAATGAACTTTTGATTATTTTGGGCCGCCGTCCAAGTTCACCTTATCTGGGACTGTCACCTTGGATGAGGCCTCGTTAGTCTCCTAAATAGTGTCAGCGCATCCCTCTTTATCTGCTTATTTAGTTCCCTCTCCTTAAGAGAGCACTCGCCGTGGAGGCCCTCTGCACCGGGATCTGTGTCTGTGAGAGAGCTGGGAGTGTGTGGGGGAGGGAGTCCATGCCTGATTAGTCAAAGCACCACAACATGCGCTGCCTTTTGCTCCAGTAAAGAGGCAATAAATCATTCAGGTTTTATTAAACTCAAATTAAAGCCATCTGCATGTGATGGAATTACTTGATTTAAAATGTTACATGTCAGTCATGTCCCCCCCCTTTTTTTTTGGGTACATGTGCACAGACACACATGTGCACACACAGCCCCTGTGCACCCTGCTGCCCTTATTACGCAGGATATAAATGTCCCTTTAAGAAAGTCAGCCAGAAAGGGAGGGAGGGGAAAAGCCTCGTGTCCTCTCTCTATCGGAGGAAGTGGAGAGCATGGGGAAGGAGAAAGGAGAGATGGAGGGGAGGAGGAAGGAGGGTGAGATGAGGTGGTTGTGGGTTGGGGGGTTGCAAACTTGTTTCTGTCCTCTACAGCTCTGCCATCATTTATTCAGCAGCTCCGGCGCTCGGGACGGGCCACTCGCATTTGCTTGATACTCAATTATACATTAGTGTACATCACTTGGCAATCTGTTCATATCAATTTAATTGGATTTTAATATTGCCTCTGATCTTGTTGTCCAATTAACAGTGCTGGCTGGCAATAAAGCAGAACCACACACTATGTGACACCTTTGATCCCCACCATATGGAGCCCTTCTATTGATTACTGGTTTTCACTCCCTCAATATGGCCTGTGATGAATGGACGTGCCGGGGTGGCTGGGAGGAGGAGGGGTGTAGCATCATCTTCATCAACATCCTCCCGCTGGTGTGATAAAAAATTCACTTCCCAGCACAACTTCATTTATTCTGTTGACATTCGCCTGTGATTAAAACAATAAAAAGAGAGACAGAGGAGAAGAAGAAGAAGGTGCGGCCCTACACCCGTATAACCTATGCAAATTAAACTCTGGGCGTCTGTCTTGTTGATACCAGGGGGACCATCCATCTATACATCTATCAGTCTGCCCAGCTGTCTATCCGTCCATCTGTATTTCTGTCTTCCTGTCTGTCTGTTGCATGGCGGTGACAACACCAACTCACCTTAAAGGGACATGCACACCTTTTCAGTTTCCTCTCAAGAGATCTTCCTCTGCTCCTTTTGTTTCTCTCTCCGCTTCCTCAGCTCATCACTGTCTGGTATCTCATTCTGGACACTCTTCATCCCTCTCTCATTACCTCCTGCTCTCCCTCTCCTGTTCCTCCTCTCCGGGAGGGGCTGGCAGTGTGTCGGCAGCTGTAAAGAAACAATCGAAAACACCAGCACGTAAGGAGAAGGGGGGCGACGAGGAGACCGCCGTTTGCCCGGTTGTTCTCTTCTCATGAAGATGAAGTGATGGGCTGGGGAGGAAGTAGGGGTGGGAGCCATTCATTTTTTATAGGGACTTACATGATTTCTCAAAGCACCCAACAACACTGAGCCGCTGAGGAGGGGAGGATGCGGGCTGGGGAGG
>OMLC01067529.1:0-12320 GCA_900302585.1 Regalecus glesne | reverse complement strand
AAGTTTTTCACAATTTCCATCCAATTATGAGAAAGATTTATATTATGCATAACAATGCTCAACAGCCTGGTAATATATCATGTTGATATCAATAGTGTGACATCAGAATAGATGCTGTCTGATTTGGTTAGTGTAAAATGTGATATAACTTAAATGCTGTCATTCTGTTGTCTTGAGTTTTACTTTATTGTGAAGTCAGGCACATTTCAGAACTTTTCTGTTTTAGCTTATCGTGAAATGCAAAACAGATCTTGGCTTAATGAAATGGAGAATCATTTAATCTATAGAATAATTTCCGTCACATTCTCTTGTGTATGGATACCGTATGAAAATGCTTATTTATAGCCAACCCCAGAATGTTCATACATTGCCAACATTGAGGTATTCAATAAAACAAATAACAGTGATATTTCATTTGATAATGGACCTATCTAGGGTGTTTCCCTCCCTTTGGGCCATTAAGTATTGAGATAGGCTCCAGTTCCCCCATGACCTAACTTTGGATATGCAGTTGACAATGGATGGATAGATGGATGCCTATTTAATTGTGTGAATGTCACCTAGGCCTACACAGGCCTATGTGACCTAGTGCAATGTTTACTTGACAGTTGGGTTCTGTTGTTACTCTGACTCAAAATGTCTTGCATTTCCTTATCAGCTCAGATGATATGGAGATGTGTTCTCTGAAAGTGTTGAAACGGGAATGTAGTCCCAGCCGCACACTGCTGAGGCTACTAGGAGAGAGGGGGTGTACCCTAGGCCACCTATCCGACTACCTCCAAACTATGGACCACTCGGAGGCCCTCCTGTGCCTCAAACCACCAGGTTAATCAGCTCCACTCACTGACTGATCTCTGTTCAGCTTTGTATCTTTTACCTCAAAACCTACATTTTGATTTTGTGTATTTTCACTGACTTTGATAGCAACCCAAAATATTATATTTAATTCCTTTACCTCACAAGCAACAACTAGAGAGAACTGAAAGAATCATTTCTGATAATAGATGCAAGATATATCAATACCACAACACAGACATATTATAAGATGTTGTTTTGCTTGTGATCATGGCTGATAAAGAATGGCGAGTAAGTAACTGATTAGTGGGACTTTCCATCTAAGATTAATCATGTATGCGTCTGTTAATACTGTTGTGTCCTTACTTATTTAGACACCAGTATTACTGGTATCTACCATTGTGGGTCCTTCAGTGACCCCCACTTGCAATATGTGATTGTGACAATATGTCTGTAATACCAATATGTGGAACTGTCCATCTACTTTGTAACTTTATCCTAAAATCCCTCCCTCTTCATGATCAAATGCCCACTTAAACTAAATGTTTTGACATGACATACAGTCTTGGCTATATGATTACTATGTAGCGGACTATGATAACATGAGGAAATTTTCAAATTTATTTGATAATTGCCAACTCTCATGTACGGTACTTTGGATGGAAGTATCTGCTAAATAAACAAGGAAATCGGAGCTGAGAAGAGAAAATTGATTTTTTTTTAAGTTCAAACGATATCGGTGTAAAATGGTGTAGAGGAGCAAGATGTGGTTCAGGTAAACATTCATCTTATAAGGCAACATTTGGTTTGGCAGCATTTCATTCCCATGCTGTATAGAAATGGGACATTTACTGTTATCATAAAGTGTCAAAACCACAACATGGTTCAGATACAATAAGTTCATGTGACCCTATGTTCATTGTATCTGAGAGAACCTACACAGGAAGTCATGGTTTTTGAGGTAATACGCTCTGAAAAGTGAAGGCTAAAAATATAAATGTATTTTCCAAGTCACCTTACAAAGAAACTCAAGATTTGTGCCAAATTCACAAAACTGGTTGATTTGAGTCCTTTGTTGACTGACTAACTGTGTAATTTTACAGACTGGGATCCTCTTTATATCCCTGATGTTTAATGATGAAGAGCAGGTTATGATTATCTCCCTAGTGTTTATTGCATTTGCTCATGACAAACTTAAATCGTTACCTTTGTGAATTTAATTGTTGTAAGCGTGCAGGTCAAAGGTTTGACTTGATACAGTGATTTGCCTCCCCAATTTCCCAGGCATCCAGATTGTCATTCAACCGCTGTCTGTCTCTGTACTATCTGGTCGGAATCTGCGTCTTAGCTGCTGTGCCATGGGCAAGTCTACAGTACACTACCAGTGGTTTAAGACCAGGGAGGAGGTACATACACATGCACATATTTGATACTGTTGTTCATGTTCACTAGCCATATATCATTTTGGGACATAAACAATTAGGGATGCAGAGCGCTGATGCGGCATGCACAAGATTGAGTAATAAACATTTTACCAACAATGTTGCTGCAGCTTTTTTTATGCAAAGTTCTCTACTAGGTGAATGAACAGATGTTAAGTCGTCCACCAAAAAATTGCGACTGGCATTAATTGGCATGAGGCAGATTCTTTGCACTGTTCTTTGGCATGTCTTCCGACGGTAAACCTATTATAACAAGTCTTTTAGGCACTGCCTGCCAAGTATCCAGACTGTGAGATGGCAGTTATGAAAGGGTGGTATTTTATTACTTTTGTTGGGAAAGCCTTCCCTTGACTGTAGGTAACTGCAGCAATAGGCCAGTACTCAATGGCCCATTCTCTTAGTTTGAAAATTATTATTAAAAAAAGATTCTCGGCCTGTGAAAGGACGATTTGAAAGCGCCTCTGCTGTTTCGGACTGGACAATGTCAGGCCATTCTCTCACTATGAATTGTATCACTAAAATTTAATTTACATTTTCCAAACCTCAGGTGCTTAATGGCTCTTTACCAGATCTGGTGATAAGCCCTGTGTGTGTGAAGGATGCAGGGTTTTATATCTGCAGGGTCAACTGTGGGGACGCTTGTGAGTTCAGCCAGTGGGCTCAGGTAGATGTCCTGGATGTTGCTACATCTTATGGTTAGTAAGAAGTGTCCCATCTGTCCAGTGACCGTCTATCAAATATACTCAAATGCATTGAATGGGTTGTTTATCCAGTCACCACTTTCATAGTAAACATAATGGGATGATCTGCATTCTACCCACCAGGTCAGAGCTACCATTCTCTGGAGAGCAGAGTGAAGGTGGTGATTCAACCCCAAGCTCAGCAGGTGCTATTGAGGGAAATCTTGCAGCTGGAGTGTGGAGCTGTGGGAAGGCCAATCCCTCAGTACCAATGGTACAGGAATGGAGTCCCCCTCTGCAATGCCTCAAAGAGGAAGCTTATGGTAAGGGGGAGGCTGGATGGACGGATGTATGGGTTCATGGATGGATAATTTTCTCAGTGGGAACATAATCATTCCAAAGACAGGTCATATCATGTCAAACATAGCAGATTGGACGCAAATACAGAACAGGATACATTTTTTGCACATTTGTTTGTAGGTAATGATCCCTCACAGATACTCTCCTCTACACCTGACATTGAACTATGCCTTACATGCTGAATGCATCTAAATTTGATTGTTCTTGATCAGAGTTTTGTTCAACATTGAATGAGATGGTGCATTAAAATAGGATTTCTCTTTAACACCAAGCTGCATAATGCTGCACAGGTCATTCATTTTGTGATCTACTATTTGAAATCCATAAAAGCGCTCTTGTTTGTTTGTTTGCCATCTACAACTTTCTGGAAAATCTGTTTTGTGACTAGTCAGATTTTCATGTGTTTGTTGGTTGGCGCCACAAGCTCAAGTTTATTTTGATGACAGCAAATCAGATTAGATGCACAGTTTAGCAGATTCAAAAGAAATAAAAATGTGTTAATACATTTACTTTGTTTCAATGGTTACCATTCAGTAACTCCAGCTGATATTCACCAGTCATGTAATGATTCAGGAAAGCAGAATTACTACACATTGCACTTTCCAATGAGTCTTTGGACATTTCAACAGATTCCAAATGTGGCACAGGAGCATCAAGGGAAGTATCGCTGTGAGATCAGCAGTAGCAGTGAGAGAGTTTGGACCAATGAAGTTGATGTTGTGATAGGTATGTCATCCTTCATTTATTTTAAGACCACACGTAGCTGATGAATGCTGTTCCCAGAAAGTCAGTTATACTTTTAAAATTGCACTACAATGGTGGTTAATTGCCTGTGTTTTTGACTGAAAGGACCAAGGATATCTGTCCAGTTTTCAGGGGCAATGGAGTGCTCTGAAGGTAGAGTTCATAGCTCAATGTAGGGTGCAAATATTAGACAGATATTGGCGTTGATGAATATTGATAATGGAGTGCATGCAAAGGTTCTTAATGACCGATTAACCCTGGTGACCTTATACGTGGAGATGTTGTCACTGCATGCAATTCAAGACCCACACTTATATTTCTTCTTTGCCAAACCATCAGAGAGTCAGAAGAGTTTGAGCCTCAGGTATTGCATGCATAAGTTTTGATTACTTTTAAATTGGGCAATTTCAAGGGTGTTGAATGTGTTAAATCAACTTTTGAATAAAATCTCCCTTTAAAATGGTTTCCCCTCTTGTTCTTCTCCAGCTGATCACATCTGACTAAATACTTACTTTGAAATCAACACACTTTTCTTTTCTAACCCCAAACCAACAATGCTCAAGTTCACATGAAATAATCTCTATGTGGGTTTTTTTCCCCCAGATGATTTTTATGGCCTGGAAGCAAGTAAGTGATATTTCACTCATTTGGTCTTTCTACATAATGTTTCTTGATCACATCATATTTTCTCACTTCACTGATTGGCATATTTTTTTCTTATGTCATTGGGAAATTTTAGGTGCCAGTGAGTTCCTATTAAATAATGTTACAGACCAACTATATGGTAAGTGAATTCCACTGAACTCCATTTAAAATTGGACTCAATTTTTTTATTTGTTCATCTCCACAGTGCTGTGATCTGTTGGATGCACATTCATTTTAGTCAGTCTGGTAATGGGTTTTGTAAAGGATTGGCTAAAACTAAAGGTCGGTAACCTTTACTAGCAAGCCGAGCACACATTTATTCATTAGTCCCAACAGCAAATAAATTGTACCATATAATCAGCCAGGGAGACTGAGAACTTGGACGACATTCAAATAAAGTTAATGATATCTAAGTCACATTATCATAAAAGACATCAGGATTCTGTGAAGACTTTATTCTTGCTATTAATAGTTCTTGTTATTGGTGGAGGTTTGTAGTTACTGTCTATGTATGAATAGCAACACTGCAGCAAACTCTGGAGGCTCGCTTGACCTTTGTAACAATCTGCTTTCAGCATCTCCCTTTAAAGGATGGATGGATGGATGGATGGATGGAACATTTGGATATATAAAACTAAAGTTTGATGCATTTCTGAAATTATAGAACAAAAATAAAGACAATTCTTGAGATTTTATTACTATTTTACCTGTTCAGATAATATTAAACTCTTATGAAGAGGAGAAAAACTGGCATGTGTAGACCTACACTGAGATCAGTTCAACACATAACTATACAGCCCTTGAGTCCTCTCCATATTTGCGGAAAATAACTTCTACAAGTAATATAAAGAAGAAACAAGTATAACATATAGCTGCAGAAGTCAATTAAACATATAACTATTTCAGTCCTGCCCATGTTTGTGAAAAATGTATTAAATAAAAAGTACTTTGAAATAAATATAACATAGCTGCAGCCTAATATCTAAAAGAGAGCAAACATAAATAGGACATGGGGCAGTTTGTATGGAAGTAAGGGTAAAGTCCATTTCGGTGTGCTGTCATCCTCTTCTTTTTCTCCCTCAGCCACTTACAGCCATCAACCGTTGTGCCTGAACATAAAAACATAACTGAACTATGTGATGGGATACAAGCGCGCAAACGCCTGTTTCATAGGCGTGCACTCTACCCGCTGAGTCACCAGGGCTCAAACGTTTAGTTACTTTCAGTGTTGCAACATGACCTCAAGCTCCAAGAGAAGAGGTGTTCCCTTTTGAAAAGTTTTCCAAAAAATAAATAAAACAAAATAAATCAAAAATAACTATTATCTCTTCCCATGATATTTTTCGTCAAAGCCCCAGGGAGCCACAGCAGAAAGGCTGAGAGCCATAAATGGCTCCAGAGCCACATGTTGCCAATGCCTGCACTAGAACATCATTTAAATTAATAGGTAGATGGTGTGACTCTTCCTGATGTGGTGAGATGCTACTTGCTGGCACAGGGATATAGTCAAATTTGATAATTTTACAACAAAGAAACAATTCTATATTCTGAAGCCCTTCAAAACCTCTTTTGATCGTTCTGCTCTGTTGCTAACCAATGGAGCTCCTTCCCTCACCTCATTCTGTGTTTAAAAACACAAGTTAAAAATAAAGTTTAGCAGTAGTAAATCATTTTCCTCCCTTAGATCAATAGTGTGTCTACATGTGTCCTCCATGTCCCCAGCGACTGACAAAGTGGCTCTGCTAATCGGCAACCTGTCCTACCGGAACCACCCAAAGCTCAAAGCCCCCATGGTGGACGTCTACGACCTCACCAACCTCCTGCGCCAACTGAACTTCAAGGTAGTCTCTCTGCTGGACCTCACCGAGTCTGAGATGAGGAACGCTGTGGAAGAATTCCTGCTGCTACTTCACAAGGGAGTCTATGGCATGTAGCTTCTTAACCAACTTTCAGCATTAGCCGTGTAGTGTTACTTCTACAAGTAGTCCATATTTTATCAATAGAAATCCTGATAATCCCCCAGAGCATCACATTAATCACATCACAGAGAGCAGAACAGTTTACAATGAATGCATTAGCAGAGCAGAAGAGAAACTCCCTGACCAGCAACATCAGAATAAGCTGGTGTTATTACCACAATAGTCAGAATAATTAGGGAGTCAAGTGCTGGCTAATTTTATTTCGGATCTAGCAATTTTACAAGCATTTCTTTGCAATACTAATGTATATCTATGAAATTACCACTTTATAGGTTTGCTGTATTATGCTGGACATGGGTATGAGAACTATGGTAACAGTTTCATGGTGCCTGTAGATGTCCCGAACCCCTTCCGCTCAGCCAACTGTCTATGCGTGCAGAGCATCCTCAAGCTGATGCAGGAAAAGGAGACTGGACTCAATGTGTTTTTGCTGGACATGTGCAGGAAGAGGTGAGCCCGATGTAGGTGGGAGCTTTGGATGGAAAGTTTTACAATTCTAGCCATTGGACATGTTATCATTCACACTAGTGGTAGAACATGCAACAATGACAGCTGTGGTCCATGGTGTTTTGTTAGTCAAGAAAGACATATGCTTGAACAAATAGTCACATGACAAAGGTATAGTGGCCAACATGTGGGGAAATGATTAAGCAAACATGTGCTGCTTTTTACATTAATGTCACTATTCAATGTGCCACACCAGATTATAGCTTCAAGCTAATTCACATCTGCAATCACTACATGTCTTTTTTTAATGCTGGGAGGAAACCAGAGTCCGTTGAGATGGTTCAGCATCTAGTAAGATGCCGCCTGGTCTTCTCCTTAGTGAGGTGCTCCAGGCACTTCCAGCTTGGAGGAGGCTATGGGTAGACTGAGGATCAGGTGGAGGGATCATATCTACACACTGGCCAGGGTACACCTCAGGACCCCCAGTCAGAGCTGGTTGATGTGGCCAGGGAAAGGAAAATTTGGGGTCCCTGCTGGAACTGATACCCTCGTGAAAAGGCTTCAGATAAGGAGTTGACAAGAGATTAATGAAACTAGAGCTCCCAGAGGAAGCCCATGCAGGCACAGGAAGAACATGCAAATTCCACAGGACCTAGTATGGGATTCAAAACGGGACCTTCTTACTGTGAGGCTGTGCTAACTGCTGCACCACCGTGCCACCCGGTTGTTTATCTGCCATTGTTGAAAATCTATCTGCATTTTAAGATTGATAACTTTATGCCTCCATTGGTGTTCGCAATTCTACAGAGTCCCGTCTCAAATGTAAAGCTCCTTGGATTCCTTACCAAAGCTGAAACATCCAGCTTTTGTACTGGTCAGTATTTTGGGAATTGTTCTCAATGAAAAGGGGGCAAATCTCAAGGGGAAAGACTGTGTTCATGTCATGAGATTGATCAGGTTTGTGAAACTAATCCACCTTCGTTTAGTTAATTGTAAACTGATATGAATTGTCTTTTCTAAATTTCAGAAATATTCATGATGAGGCCACTCCAAATATTGTCTTGAAGGTCACTGCTAACATTGTCTTTGGATATGCTACGTAAGTTTTAAGCACTTGATTACAAGTCCAACCTGAATCTTAATTCATAATTTAAAGGAAAATAAGAATACATTCCATTTATTATTTCTTAGTTATTCTCAATAATTTTGTTTAAGTTGCCAAGATGCAGAGGCCTTTGAGCTGAGCTCCAGTGAGTTCACCAATGGAGTGTTTGTCAAGTTTCTGAAGAAGCGTCTTCTTGATGATGAAAAGATCACTGTGGTTCTGGACAGAGTGGCTGAGGGTAAGAGACAACAGTTGCATTATCTAATAGGATTTCTTCTTCTGCTACAATTTGGAGTGGAAAAGATATATAATGAAATCTGAACGAAGAAGCAGAAAAAACAAGCATTTCTGGGGGTTTTTGATATCAGGGTTGTGGGGTATCAGACTTGAACACACAGCTTTCTTTTTAATGTATTTATTTTGTATTTCTTTATAAATATATTAGATTATGAGGTGTTGCATTCATGATAAACAGATTTGGGTAAAAACAGGATTGAAAGATGCATATTATAATTTAAGCAAATTAAGACATGACTCATATAAATCTATTTACTTGCAGTGCATTATAGCACAAAGTGCAACAGATTAATACAGTTGATTTCTTCATTGTCCAGATATGGGTCAGTTTGATGCCACTAAAGGGAAACAGGCTCTGGAGATCCGAAGCAGCCTGTCGGAGAGGAGAGCCCTAACAGATCCAATTCTGCCTGGTAACTGTGCAGACATCACCCTGGAACACAGCCGACAATGGGCAAAGGCTCATGGTAAGAATCAAGCCCATCCACACACCTTAAGTTAATGTTCAGTTCACGTCATTTAAAATAAATATATTATTATTATTATTGTTATTGTTATCATTTCTACCAGTTTATCGCCAAGCAACACAGGCCCGTCCTATTGCATAGGAGCAGTAAGAAGCCACTGTTTTGGTGCCCAGGGAGCAGTTATAAGTACAGTGTCTTGATCAGGGACACCTTGACATGCATTCTTTAGGACTGGGATCAAACCTGCAACCTTACGATTGCTAGATGGCCGCTCTATCCACTGAGCTGTGCTAGCCCATTTTATTGCAATGATTATATTATGTTATTAATTATATGATGTTATTGCTACACATATATACTCTCCCTCAGTCCTGTACAAGCACATCTGTAAGCAAGGCATTCTCTAATTAATCACTGAGTATTATAATTGATATTGTGAGTCTCATCACCCTAATGTTTGGACTGTAGTCGTTTTCAGAGCACACGATGCCATTTTGAAAGCATGTTAACAAACCTGATCAAACATTATTGCCTCACTTCTGTTGACACTTTGTTTGGTAAAAGTTGCAAATGAAAGATTTTCTTGATCTCTGAGCAGAGACATCCACCATTCCCTATCAGACAGGGAGTCATGATTCTGTAGGCCATTTTATTTCCTCCAAACTGATGTCCTCTGTAGCCAACAGTAAGAGTTTCAAGTTGAAGCCATTTACCCAAACCCCTACTTACCAAAACCCTTTCAGTGCATGACTAAGTGACATGCAAGAAGTATAGATTTTCAAGCTGAGCTGCTTTGAGAAGGCTAGCAGTGGATAGTGAGTGGATTTCATCAATTTCTGCAGAGCTACCAGAGAGTATGTGTCTGGACTTTGACGGGGGGGCTCAGATCAAGCTGGGATTTGCTGCGGAGTTCTCCAATGTGCTCGTCATCTACACCCATATCGTAAGGAAACCTAGTGACATGACCTTCTGCCAAGCTCACGTCACAGACTTCTCACAGGTCAGGCTCTTGTTGGATTTCGGGTCACACTTGAAAAGACTTAGGTTTAAAATGAGTGTTGTTATTGATTTTCCTGTCTTTTTTTAACCTTTGAAGTTAATTAAGTCTGGATGCATTTTGTTCAACACTTGGTCGCCTATTCATATATTTGCAAATCTGAGACGATCCCTTGTAAAACCACTGTCTTCTGTTGGTGACCCATAACGTGACCACCAGGTGAGTTACTTGACCATAGAAGAGGTTGTTCAGGGTTGTTAAGGGATTTCCGCTGCCAATCTTCCATTACAAGCCGTCTATCTAGTCTACTCTCATCTTCCATTCACCTTTGGTAGATTCCAGTCATTATGAATGTCAGTTGGGTTCTCTTTAACTCTAGCTAGAGCTTCTTCCCCTCCTCTCTAGGATCTTGATGTGGATCCAAAAGAAATGAATCGGAAGACCCCAGAAGAGACAGGCATCTACCTCTTGTCCAGGATCTTGCCACAACACTGTCTCTACACCAGGCTGAGTTCCCTGCAGAAACTGCGGGTAAGACCTCTTATATCTATGCAGATAAGTCCTCACTGTCCTGGAAGTTTAACCAGATAAGTGTATAACATTTGGCCTCAGGCCTGATCTTGGTGACCCGATGAATATGGGTCACACTCTGTGCTGCATGTCTGCTCGTCCACTCCCTGCACCCTGTATTTCCTCTCCATGTAGTAGAAAACAAACTGAGTGTAGTGAACTGCAGTATAATGATCCCATAGGGTATTTCGTGTGCGTGTGTGTATGTGTGTGCGTGTATATATGTTTATATATATATATATATAGTTTGCAAACCTAGCCATGAGAGCAATGTGATTTAGCACTGATGGCAATAGCATGAACTGCCATCTCATGCTAGCTCCTTCAAATCTAATGCATTGCTTTTTGGTTATTCTTATTTCCTCTTATTTCTACTGTACTTTCTGTCTGCACTCTTATACAGGAAGAGTTCGTCTTCACTGTGTGCCTCCAGGGTACCTTTATCACCATGGAAGATGATCCGGTCCACTGGACCAAAAGTGTCAACATTGGTAAACCGCTGATTGCCAAGCTGGACCTGCACCGACCTGTGCGTCGAAACAGCTGCCTGCAGACCTGTTTAATGCCCCACAGCCCCTGCCACAGCCCCTGTCATAGCCCTGGTGTTGAGCATCATCTCCACCTGGGGCAACCAGAGACCCACAGTTATGGCCGCCTGTCCCCACACAGCCTGAGACCCTACCTGGATCCCTATGACCCCCTGCAGGGTGCAGTAGGAGGCTGTGTGGATTCCTTCTATGATAACCTGAGTCAGTCTCGATATGAATCCTCCTATTACTTCACCACAGACACCACAGATTCTCAAGACAAGCCCAGCATCCCCATAGAAACAACTGATGACATCATTGAGCTACAGACTGTCTTTATCAACAGCCTGCAACTTGAGCACCAGTCAGACACTTACTGAGTGTTGACACCTCACAGAAAAGCAGTGTGTTTGGTGTTGTATCTGGATTACTTGTGGTTGGTTGCTTTTTGTGATTTTTTAATATTCTTTATACCGTTAAGATTGTGACTGACATTTTTTATAATCAACATTCACTTATATTTTTAAGAAGTTTTTTTAATACAGTGTCATATATTTTTCCACATGTGACTGTAGCATTCAAGTTGTACACTGTAAGAAAGATTATTAACATTAACCAGGCACTGAAGACTGGGGTCCTATTTCAAAAGGGCAGGTACTGTTAAGTTTTATATTTTTAGCAAGCACTGCACATTGCTAACTGGGGTCCTCTCACCCACGTGTTTTGTTTCAGGTAGCCACATGCAGTGCATGCTAAAGATATAAAACTTAACAATCTCCTCATTCCTCTTTAAGATCAAAATGAAACAAAACAACAAGCAACTGTGTGTGTCTGTAATAATAATAATGTTTCCTTTATCAGTCCCACAAGGGGAAATTCGCAGTTCTCTGCATTTAACCCATTGTGTGTGTGTGTGTGTGTGTGTGTGTGTGTGTGTGTGTGTGTGGGTGTGTGGTCGGACTCGATGCAATCTGACTAATGCAGTATCATTGCAAAACATTTACGCAATAGGTGATTGCTAAGGACCAGTGTACAGGTACTGGTGTTCTCATAGTTCTCTATTCAATGCTGCATGTGACCATTCGGTTTTAATCCCCTTGCATAAGGATCAGATGCTTTGTGCCAAACTATGTCCCAGTTGTGTCTTCCTCAATCTCGAGGTCAAGACTCACAATAGTACTTAACTTACAAATAAATCTCATCACTGGTATGTCAAATTTGGTGAATATCTTGTATTTATAAGGGATGAATACTGAGAGTGCATA
>OMLC01067527.1:0-12201 GCA_900302585.1 Regalecus glesne | reverse complement strand
TGAGTCAAGGAGACTCATGGCAGCTCCCATTAGCAGGCCCACTTTTTCACTCTCATTAGCACATCTCACTTTCTTGCTAAATGCTCCCAAAGATCAGAAAAAGTGACTGGTTTTGCTGTGTTTTGCTTTAGAATTTTGAAGTTGCCAACAGGGTTTGAAATGTTGCTAAATCTATCAACAAAGTGTCCAAGTTGGCTACAGTTTATGGCAGTGACCCATAGCAGAAGGAACAATGGTGTGATGCATCTGAGGGGTATTCACAATGGGCTGAGTTCTTCTTCTTAACATTGTGTCCAAAATGGTACTTGTATTTTTCCTCTCTTTTGTTTGCGTTTTCAAGCCTCAAGCCTCCTACATATCAACTTTTGAGCGCTTGCCACGATGTTTTGGGGGTTGTTGTGTCTTTTAGTGTGTTTGTGTGTATTTTTCGTCTCGTACCACTTTCGTTCAGATTGTCATGGTTCTATCATTCCACAAGCTGAAACCTTTTAGTGTGAGATTATGGGTAAATATCATTTTCTAGTTGTGCAGTACAGTACAGTGTATACAAGGTAAATGGTTGGAATTTGACAATGTTAAGCTTTCAATTGAATGACAGCTCATGGAAGGAAATTCTTTTTATATCTGGCTGTGTTGGTGTACAGTGCTCTGTAGCGCCTACCACAGGGGAGGAGTTGGAACAGGTTGTGAGCAGGGTGTGATGGGTCTGCAGTGAGGCTGCCTGCATGTTTCCAGACTCTGGACATGTATAATTCTTGAATAGAGGGAAGGCTGGCATCAATGGTTTTCTCTTCAGATCCAGCTGTCCATTGAAGTCCATCCCTATCCTGTGATAAATGTATATGTTCTTATACAGTGCTTTTCTAGTCTGACGACTACTCAAAGTGCTTTGCGATGACCGCATCACATTTGCTGAGCTACGGTGTGGGATACAAATCCGTAATGCCTGATTCCCAGGCGTGCGCTCTACCCGCAGAGCCCCCGCGGGTCAAGAGTGTCTGGTGGCCGATCCAAACCAGACAGTGATGGATGTGCAGAAGACAGTCTGGATTATTGCAGTCAAGAACGGAGTCAGCAATTTTTGAGGGAGGTTGAACTTCCGGATCTGACGGAGAAAGTACATTCTCTGCTGGGTCTTTTTAATGACTATGTTGGATGTCTGCCTTAGGTCCTGGGAGATTGTGGAACCCAGAAATCTGACATGTCTAGACTGGTTTGGGCACACCAGGGGTCCAGCTGTTCAACCTCCAATCTATATGCAGACCCATTACCATCCCAGATAAGGCCAACGATGGCTGTTTTATCTGCAAACCTCATGAATTTAACAGACGGGTCTACAGAGGTGTAGTCATTTGTGTGGAAGGAGAAGAGAAGAGGGGAGAACACACATCCCTGGGGGCCACCAGCGCTGATTGTTCGGTACTGGATGCGATTTCTTTGCAGCTTCACATGCTGTGTTCTGAAGCTTGTAATCCACTTGTAGATGGGGTCTGTCATCCTGGTCTTCTGTCTGTGAAAGAGCTGGCGTACATTCTCAGCACATATCCTGAATGCAGGAGGGAAGTCTGTGGAGAGGGGAGAGGGGCTAGCAGGGGGTACATTCAGTCATGTGTTGTGGCCGGAGAGGGTAAGGGGTATGAACAAGTATTCAAACCACGTCAGGGATCAGGTTTCTTTGATTTCCTTACCTGGGTTATTGAGCATGCATAAAGACAGTCCTCATCAAAATTTAATCTGATTTAATTGGATCCGCTGGCAAAGAGGTCAATTGTCTGTGAATTATATGGAATTTCAGTTGACAGTCAATAATTTTGGATATCCTTGCCAAGGGAAGCTATTTATCGCTTTCCTTTTATTCTAAAAAACACTAGTATTTTTAACTTGCCACCTGTATTCGCACTACTTCAGTTACCATAGTTTGAGAAGCGAACTTTCCACTTTCCAAATCAAACTGTGGCTGTAAACAAAGTTGGATCTCCAAAGCCATGATTTCCATCATCATGGTCACGGTGAGTCCCTGATTGCCTGGAGCCCCCAGAGAGAAGGTCTGCAGCTAGACCCTACTGCTGGATTCCTGCTCTAGTGCTTCTTTGATTTTTAACCAGCATATCAACAATAATGGGACTTGTCAGCTGATAATTTTGCAGAGTGTCTTCATGCATACTCAATGATTTTCAGGTGAGGAAATTACCCTCCAAAAAAGAGTCAATTCATCTGGACACATGAAAGAAGCATTTCATCACTCATCAAGACTGAAGATGTCACCTGTATGAGTGATGAAACATGTCTTCCATTGAATGCTGGATCCAGATGAGACTTTTGTAGCCTTTTTGTAATTTTGCACAAGGTTCTCCTCTGACATTAAGAATTAGTTTACACCTGCAGGGAAAAAGGCTTCCCTTTCTGGCACGCTTCCTCTGTATCCTGCAGTGTCTTTACCGTAGTCACATCAGTGGTGCAAACAGTCAAGACACGCCTCTGCGAGACATTGAATAGCACCAATACCTCCTCACTAACAACCTTGAGAAATCACATTTAGAGTTTATTTCCATAATCTCCTCCCACTTTGAAAAGGTTAACTTATATAAATGTATATGCGAGGATGTCCACCTGTTCCCTCCTCTTATTCAGGCAAAAGGCTGATTGAGTCCTCAATGGTAACCGTAGCTATCTAACACCAAGAGGATTTGTATGTTGACAGAGCTGACCCATAGTCAATACATAGGTCAAATATACCATCCTTTGACTCAAGCTGTTGAAGTCCATTGAAGCTGAATGATTTGAAATCACCGATGCTATACCTGAACACGAAATCAGGCTGAAGACTGCTTTCAGCCAGTCACCGCATCCAATCAGATCCGAGACATGGTCAGCCCAGTTTCTGCCCCAGGCCCCAGGCTAAGAATTCCCCCGTTACCAGGAGCATATCCCACTTGTCTCACCGATGCCATAGTGTCAGTCATCTCCAAACCCTGTAAAGCCTGACAGGTCATGCAAGCTGTTATCAGGGTCTCAATACACTTCCAAATGCACAATTATTGTCCTGCAACATGAATACCAAGCAGCCTGCAGCCTTGATATTTCCTCCTCTGTCCCCTCTCCTATTGGAATTGTGATGCTGAATAACACAGAGAGCAAAGCAGTCATGTCAAAGGAGATTTTCTGGAGGCGTTGACAGAACGGATAGGTCTCCATTACTGTAATGAAGCTGCAGGAATGGCCACTGCGCTTCCCTCATTTGTACCATCTCAGCCTGCACCTTCTCCTGGGGATACGTGATTTCCTCTGTAATAGCATACTCAGTCTTCTTTTACTCTCATGCTCTGTGCTCTCCTCTCCATTTTACCATTGCTGAATTTTGCAAAGTGTGGGTACAAGGGTGTGTGCATTTGTGTGACTCAGCGTACAAAAGCGTGAACGTGAGTATGCGCCTGTGTCTGGCTGTGCGTTTGTATGTACGCAAAAGAAGAGACCGGATTGCATCTAAGATTGTGAGGAGTAGTTGGTTAAATGGGACAGTTGGTGTGTGGCCAGCTACTGGGCCTCCATAGCATGCAGGCTTGCCCTTTGGATGGTGCAACATCTCAAAAGGTGACTCAACATTTCACTTTAGGAAGTGCTAATTTAGTAATGTGGGGTTTTGAGCCAGGCTGCTGCTGAGCGGCAGCACATATTCATCACTGGTTTCGATCGATAAGGTCTGAATGAGCATTCTGGTGACATTCACCTGTTACTAATGAGACTAGAACAGATGAGAATATATGCCAGTGAGAAGTGCACTCAGTAACTCAGGTTAAAATCACAGACGTTCTGATTTATTTAGGTTTTTTTTTAAATAATTATTCAAACAAGCCCTTTACAAAAAAGTGGATCATCTTCAAAACAGTCAAACAATGAGAGAGGGAGAGAGAGAGAAAGAGAGAGAGAAAGAGAGAGAGAGAAGTTCAGTGTCTTGCTCAAGGACAGCTCGACATGCTTTCTGCAGGACCGGGCATCGAACCACCAATCTCAGACCACCTACTGAGCTATGCCACCCCTGCGTAACTGAATTTGTATGTTGCTGTGGTACATAAGGTTGAGGTCAACAGAGCATTGCCGTGGGTAGTATGGATTCCAGTGTTGCCATATTTTGTTAACAGGAAATAAACATCTAGCCCTACCTCAAGTTACCTCAGTTCCACTGTGTAAAGGCACATCAGAAAATGTCTTTGTTTCTGTGCATTAAAGCAAGTATTCCACTGGGGGTATAGTTATAATCAATAGGCCTGTTGGGCTTCTGTGAGGTGCATGTGTTTAAGCTTTATTGGGCTGCTATTGATAATGATTTGGACTCATTGTTCCTTTGCAGATTTATTTACTCTTGCGCATACGTTTTGTATGCAGCTTGCATTTAGCCATAGCTGAAAGGAATGTGTGGATATAGAGATATAATTCCTCTTTGGTCCTTGTAGGGAGGCTGCGGTACCTCAGTGGTAGAGCACATTCTTTGGGCGCTGATGAGCCAGAAGCTTTAGGTTCAAACCCATGATGGGGCATCAGGAAGGGTATCTGGTCCTAATTCCCTATGATCCATTTAAATCTGAGTCCACCCCCACAACATGGGGACTAATGATGACATGTAAAACAGACCTCTGATCCCTTTTTGATTTTTGTAGGTAACCCATGTAATTTTCCGGCCGTATGTACACTACAAGAAAGACAGGACCTTTGGTCTGATATAAGGTACCCTGTGGCTGTTCGAGAGGTCCATTTTACATGTCATAATTAGGTTCCATATGGTGGAGATGGAAACCCTTCCTGACACCCTGTGGTGGGATCAAACCCAGCCACGTGCAGAAGGGGGAGTTGCAGGGGCTTGAGCTCCTGCCCCTTTGCCCTGAATACCAAAAGTGCTTCTTTGAGTGACCATTCAAATTTTCAATATAGAATGATATTACATGTGAAAATCTCAAAAATAATGTTTGATAATGACTTTGTTTGGAGAAGGGTCGCTATAATGCAATATATACATAAAGTATATGTATGTTAACAAATTTCGTCCCAAGTCCCCCCTTTTTAATTTTGAGACCCCGCCCCTCAAAAGGTCTCTGCACAGCCCTGATCAACCCCTTGATGTCAGGCTCGTCATTTCCCAAGGGTGTTCTCTACCGCTGAGCTACCACAGCTATCAGAACTGATGGTGTAAAATTGAAATCAACCTTTAAATACACAGACAGAAAGCACAAGGTGACAGAAATGATGATAACCTTTCTAAATTTAAAATTTTGCTCAATATTTTGGGCCTGTCACAGATGAGAATTTGTTTTTTCATTTTGGGAGTAATGAGATTTGGCCAAGGCATACAAAGCCTGATTTTTCTACAGAACACTTGACTGATAACATCCTACCCAGAGAATTGATAAACGACTTGACATTAAAAGACATAGTATCAAAATGTTCTTGAATAATCTCTGTAGGGTTGAGAAAGTCCAATAAGACTCACAAAATTGTGTTGTTGAGGAAAAGTGAAATAGTTCTTAAAGGACCCTCTTCGAAGGTGGCTAAGGTGCTTTGATCACTGGACATTAAGGTTTTTGAGGCTTTTACCCTTCCTGCATATCTAATTTTGTAGGTCCCTGATACGGGATCACTGCTGGGCTCAGCTCTATGACACTGTCCTGCTGGGCCATGGAATACGAGTCATACACGGTTCAACAAGTTTGATTAATCTAAATCATGTATTTGAAAGTGTAAATGAAATTTAAACGTATTACTGGAAAGTCCAACGTTATCAACAATGGCCCATAATAGCCATCACCAGATCCAGCCATCCCTGTGCCTTCCACAGCCAAAGCCACCATACCTGACTCCATTACAAGCCAAGGGCTGCCTATGAAGTTCTCCCAATCTCCCTCAAGGGCAAGGCTGTTCTCTGGATTCCCCACAGCTGGCCAGGACACCAGGGGGCCTCGATGGAAGTGTGGTATCATCTCAGTGGCCCCCATGTCCCTGATGCCTTCACTGTCCAGTTTGACAGTTATCCTGAATGTTCATTCACAAACACGCTTTGGGTTACCTAAGTTCTGCCTTTAGCTGGTTTGTGGCCAGTATTCCTCATATGCTCCTCGTTTTTCTGTCCTTCCCCCTCAGCCCCTTTGTTTACTTCATCTTCTCTGATATTAAGCCATTTGTTACCCGTTTCACCTGCCTCTGTGTATGCACTGGGGTCCTTTATTCTTATGGCAATGGTCAATCACATTACTGAGCTATTTCCTGGTTCGAGTTGCAGGAATTACCGTAGGCAGTAGTACTCATCGCCAAACTACTCAGCCAGCACAACTGAGAAATCCCAGCTAATGGGAAATCCTAAAGGCTATACATGAGGTATGATGGTAGGGTTCTGTAGTTGTTGTCATTGTTGTTGTAAAATCGAGTTTAAAAATGATATCCCATAGTTCCATAAGATTCCATCATAAAGACAAATCAAGTCTTGGTCCCGTGTCCAAGATCTTTACATTGAGGTTGGTGGTTAGAATTATATCATAACTGATTCACATAATGGCAATATATACAGAAATGAGACCTTGGTTTTAAAAGTACAGAATTGCTCTTATAGGGGAAACGGAGTATCTTCATTTTAATACCAAAATGATCATTTCTATTTGTGTGTTTCACACTTATGTCAAGGGTGAAAGGACCGTGTCATTGATCACCTCCTTCGTGTCAGCACTGATAACTAATCTGTCAGATTGAATAATTTAAAAACATTTTCTCTATATGTATGTAAAGCCACCCCTCATTTTGCACCCCTGGGAGATGTCAATGGATTTTTCTACTTCTTTGTCTATATAAAGGATCGATCTCAGAGATAGAACTTATTGTTTTGCTTATTTAATTCATTCCATTCTCTCATGGTTGAGCGAAAATATGGCCAGACTCCATTATATTGATGGGAGATGTCATAACTGTTTGACTGATGACCCATCCAGGTCATCTCCCTTCTTTCAGGGTGTATGATGGAATAGGCTCTATTCTATGGGGGCGGCATACCACAGTGGGTAGTGTGGTCGTCTGGCGATCAGAAAGTTGTAGGTTTAATCTCCAGTCCTCCAGAAAGCCTATTGAGGTGTGTTTGAGCAAGACCCTGAGGACCATATGGTGGCAGCTCACTGCTCCTATACGATAGGATGGGTAAAAATGCAGATAATTCCAAATTTCCCCTTCTGGTACTGATAAGGGAATTTATTTATTTATTTATTTATCAGGGTTAACATTCACTCCATAACAATCAAATGCTTTGAGCAATGTATACTTCTTTTTACAGCTGATCTATTGCAATTTTGGTGAATTAAGTTTTGCTTCCAGAGTAAATTAGTCAAACAGTTATTTCACCCTGCAGTAAAAGTGTATCTTGAGTAACATCAACTAATTAACTCATTGCTGGAAGACTTCCTCTTTTCTCTAATTGGGAGAGAAGATTTTCACCTTGTCTGGATGAAAATACCCCCAATCCATCAATGGCTATTGTAGTTTGTCATCTTTGCAAAGTGTATACATACTCCAGGATGAGTGAGTAAAGGCTCTCCTATGAGGGAAAGAGTTGACTAGAAAATCATGCCCTGACAAGCACTTAAGCTTTTTATGGTGTGTGCTTTATTTATTAATCAAAAGGTCATTGCTAGGACATTTCCAATTCTGTTCACCCGCGCTTATCGCTGGGGCCTTTGGCACCATGAATGTTAATATATGGGAGGTAGCACATCTTACCCACGAGTTGGTATCACTCACTTTTATCTCCGCTTTTTCAAGAGAGACCAGAAATTCAGGGTTAAGAAGCCTGACATGGGAGAGCTGTATTGGCAGGCCCGTAACTCACCTTTTACAACATGCATTGGAGACCCATTAACATTCCAATTACTCTATAATTTAACCTATCTCCAAAGTCTGTGCTAAAACCTATATACAGGACATACTTTTCAAATAGTCTGGCATTCAGTTCTGGGAAATCCTTTTTCTTTATTATTTTTCAATACGTGACGGGGCTGTTTTGGCTGTTTACAGAAATAGAGGGTAGGGAGGGGAGTGGGAGAGAAGGATGGTTAGTGAAGCTCAGTGATGCCATAGCAGCACCTAGGGATAAATCATAATGTCTCAGTTAAGCCATCATAGCCATTTATTAATATGATCACATAAGGCTCAGTTTTAGTTATGAGAAAGATCCCTGCACTTTGGTCCTCAACTGTAGTCCTCTCTCTTAAACCAGAGCCTCTTATTACTTCTGCAGCTGACCACTAGTCCACTGCAGACCTGACACCCCATCATTCTCTTCATAATTTATCATTCATTTAATTCCAGTGGGATGATCAAAGCTCCATCTGATCTGATGTGATTGGTTTTGATCTGAGCTACTTTGAATCCCTGAGTCGAGTTAATCTGAAAGTGGAGACGGTTTCGATTCCACAGCAGTACATATCACCGGGACACAAGCTGACCCTCCAGCATTGCAGTTAAGATTTGGTTGTTAAAGCTGGAATCTCTGATTTTCTCAATCCGTCGCATCCTTTGGCAGCCAACACTAGAGACCAGGTGTAGCAGCACCGGTCAATTCTGGGCCTTAGTAAAGAGCCTTGTAACAAGTCGCACAAGCTAACGCAGCCAATCTAGTATATTGCAAACTATTTCAATGTATTTGAGAATATATTTGATTTTAATTTTAAATATTTAATTTTCATTTTTATTGACATGTATTGGTCAGAAATAGTTATTTCAACCCAAATTGTAATGAAGAAAATATCTTCTACATCATCTTTAATAATTAGACAGATACTTTATACCATCCATCCATCTATCCATCCATCTTTTGTCAACTTCTAATCTGAAGTTGGGTTGTGGAGTAGTTGAAATAATAACTAAACCAATGAAATTGAAAATAAATCCTTCTCATTAAGTGCTGACTCAGAAGCACCAGGTCACAAAATTGGATTGCCAATGTAGACTTGAGTCTCAATTGCTTGGCATATAGCCTAAGGAGATGTTATATTTATTACAATTGATGTTCCTTCATTAATTCATCATCAAAGCTTGTACGAAGTTTGGTCACGCATCTGCTCGAACCTGTCCCAGCGTTCATTGTGCAGAAAGTCCAGAAGTACCCTGGATTGGTCACCATTCCATCATGGGTCAGGCATTGAGGATAGGGTTGGATGCTCTCCCTGACACCCTGTGATGGGTTCGATGCTCTGGCTTTTTAGTTTCTGCAGCACATGGCCTACTCCTGAGCTACCGCATCCCCTATACTTGATGTAGTATGTGCATGTGGGTCCTACAGTAACCTGGTGCATGTGTTCTTTTTTGTTTTTCTCTTCCTCACAGTAAATGTAGATTATCTTTGCTTTGGCCTACTAAAAAGGCATTACTGTACAAAATTGTGCGATGTTAAAAGGCAGATGTTTCAACAAATCTTGAAATGTGCTTTGTAGGACAACAACGCTGATTTCTTTAACAACCCAGACAGACACACAAACACACACACATACACACACACACACACACATATACACACATCCTGAAGTGGTCAGTCTTGGAGCCTAACTCTGCCAGTGACGATGCATACAGGCCATCATCAATAGTGTCTTTGATATTCTCCATGATCAAATATCATTTGATCTGACATTCCCACTCCATCATCCCAGTACTATCCATATGTATCTTTCCACATTAACAAATGCTTGAAACCAGTTCTTAAAAGAGACACCAGCACGCTTGAAAGAAAAGGCACATGACACCAGTCAAGTGATAAGTTGCCAACCCACAGTATCTCATCTTAAAACAGAATGTATTGTCACAGTGTTTCATCAACTAGTCAACTTAACACATGCCTTGAGACAAATGGAATCCATTATCTCATTTTGACTCTGAAGGTCAGCCAACAAAGTTTTCAACTCACTGTCCAAAAGAGATATATAGAGTATAGTGGCGGGAAGACATTTTCACTTTTAAGAGGTAGCTCACTGGAAGTCTGAAATGTCTCATTTGGAGTTGACAAGGTACTGGTGGAAGCAGAGTCGCATCATTTAGGAACAACTCTAGCTGTAGCTCCTATCTCTCATTTTCTCTCTTGTCTGCAAACATGGCCCCATACCCACTCGCATCACCAGTAGACAGCCAGTGGTGTGGGCTCCCTGCAGCTTACTGGCAGGCTCACAACAGAGACCCGATGTAGCTGGGCCCTACCACAGCAACCCTGTGGCAGGAGATATAGGTTTGTGTTCCGAAGCTGTGATTATAAGGCCTGAAGTTTGTTTTCATAGTCAGGCCATGATAGGTGGGCAACAATGCACAACAACATGACTCCACAGAGAATCCTCTGATAACACAAAGAATCCAATAAAGCCCCCTAAAATGAGATAGACAAGTGAACAAACATGCAACTAAGCCCCTGCGACACAGCCTCTGGATGTCAATCCAGAGGTTTGATCTAGTAAAGAGGAGATGGGACTTGAGGGAAGGGTGAGGAAATGTTCCCTTACAAGTCTGATGACATTTCAGTGAGCCGTGGCCTATGGCAGGGCTTCTCTAGCCCTCAAACATTGATGAGTGATTAACAGTTGATTTCGAAGTATGGTGGTACATCAAGCAGCTTCTTTTTTTGTGACCTTCAAGAGGTTTGCTAATTGAGCAGCAGTAAAGAAAAATGTTCCCTTTTTTCCAGTGTGGCTCTTTATTTTTACAGATTGGTGCTGGCATTAAGGGTTTTTGTTCAGATATGTATTATCAAATCATATTCCAACATGTGTGGAAGGGATGGCAAGTGCCATGCCTACGATCTGATTGGTCACCCAAGATGCCACCCCAAACTCTATGCCACATCATTGGCTTTCACCTCGCTGTGAGGCATGTGTTTGGCCAGCAGGTTTGTCTGTGCCGAAATACCTTCCCATGCCTTTACCCTGTATGACTGGTCTGTCCCACTCTGCCTGAACAGGCTCTCAAAAGCAAAGATTCCCCTCCATGGACAACATTAGCTGTGCAGCAGATTAAGGTTATCACCTCTCCCTCTCTCCCTGGAGTTGTGATGATAATGAGACAGCTACACTAATAGTGATTTTTAACCAAGTTGAATAAGTCCATCCCCCTTCAGCCTGTAAAGTCTGGATTATAATGGTGACAGGTGGTGGGAATGTGAACATGTATCTTGTTCAATCCAGATAAGAGACTAATACAAATACTGTACTACATTTGTTATCGGAGAGAGGCCTGTTGTTTCCACATGGAAGGGCCGCTTGTGCTACGGTTAACATCACACTGGTCTCATCTCAGTTTGTGTAATCTCAGATTGCCCATCATCAAGGCATTGTTCTCTTATTGCATCAGTCATAGGCTATTTATTGTGTATGATATTATTCAGATTACTCAGTTTGAATTCATTTCATGGAGGAATCTCAGGTTTGCATGACGTACTTTTGTTTGGTGGTTTTCCTTGAATGTTTGACTACTCAATGGCCTTACCTTTTGCAAATGAACTGTATTTATTTGTCAAAGTTAACTTTAGCTAACTTGACTGTAAAGGTTGTGCAAAATAGAAGACTGACCATCAAGAGTTATGAGTTTGTATTTAGCCTAATTGAGTTACGCTTTAGTGTACTGTTAGTATGTTAATATACATATATATTCCACGTGCAAGGCGTGGACATTAACAGCACATTGCGGCCACCTCTAGATATCCCTTTGTCGTCGTCCCCCCAGGCCACCCCAGTTAAGAACTCCTAGAACCACCACTGTACTCACATGTTCTCACTGTGATGGCATCACTTATGATAATCTATTTCTAAAAGCAATTTGGTATCACATACCGTCTTGGCTAATTAAATTTATATTCAATATCAGGCAACCTCTGTCCACCTTGCTCATAATTAATGTATTCAAACTGAAAGAAGAGAAATAAATGTGCTCATGAGTCACATGTAATATTTAAGTCATGTTCTCAGCGTCCATGCTTGTCTGTACTTCATTCACTACATAGCATCTTGAAGAAGATACTAAATATTCATACTGTAATACTATTCCCACATTTTACAATGTGATGATGGATCCCCCTGTCTATGCCTCCCTTGAAAACCCTGTTTCATACATATTTAATGGGGTCCTCTAAACAATTTTTGCATTTTGTCATCTTCAATGATGCATGCCATCAAACTCATAGGGAACGTGTTTCAGCCCACC
>OMLC01067526.1:0-12233 GCA_900302585.1 Regalecus glesne | reverse complement strand
TTTAATATACACACGTACATACATACATACATGCATGCATGCATGCATACATACATACATACATCCTTCCCTAATATAGTGGGCTTAAAAATATACAATTAAAATTAACCTGGTATAACACTCTATACACTCCATTGCTGTAAGAAAAATTTGGCCAGCCTTCATGTCACTTGGGGTACTACACACACACACGCGCACACACACACACACACACACGTGTGTGAATTTCTTTTCCTCAAATTAGTTATTATTACTATTTACTTTTTTTGGTGGGGGGATATAGGGGCGGCATAGCTCAGTGGGTAGAGCGGTCGTCTGGCAATCGGAAGGTTGCATGTTTGATTCCTGGTCCTGCATACAGCATGTCGAAGTGTCCTTGAGCAAGACACTTAACCCCTAACTGCTCCCCGAGCGCTATATGCGGGCAGCTCACTGCTCCTATACGATAGGTTGGGTCAAAAATGCAGAGAACAAATTTCCCCTTGCGGGACTGACAAGGGAATCATTATTATTATTATTATTATTATTCTATCTTTATTTGATAGGATAGTTGAGAGAGTCAGGGGAGAGAAAGAGAAGGGATGATATTCAGTAAAGGGTCCGGGTTAGATTTGAACCTGGGCTGCTGCAGTAAGGTCTTGGCCTAATGTGGTATGTACTCTACCATGTGAGCCATTGGGGCGCCCCTCAGCAGTTCTGATTAATTTCATTTAAAAAGAACTCGGGTAGTTTTGGGAAATGGTCTTAAAATTGCAATGGATTGCAGTCTTAAGACTCTGGGCACAAATCATTAACATTTCATTAATAATTGATTTTGTCTTTGTGTGTGTAGATGATGTTTTGATGTGCGAAGCTTAGTTATTTTTTTGATTGAGGCACCTCTAAAGATCAGCACATTGACATCACTAAAACTTTTTTGAGCTATCTCTTGAAGAAGTGGTATTCAGCCCATCAGTTTGGTTCAGTTGTCCAAATGGATCTCTTTCTGTATGGTTGTAAATGCATTGAAATATAAATATGCATGTTTGCGTACACATGTGTTAAAGTGTATTCTGGGGTGTAAGTTTACATGCATAGAGGAAAGGAACTATGGCAAGACAGGAATATCATGGGAAATCACCTCATAGAGACCCTGGAAAGGACAATACCTAAAACAGAGGCTGACTTTGTAAACAAGAATGCACGAGCATTCACATACACTGATGGTCACAGTGACACAAACTGCACACAATACAGAATAATTTAATTTTCCACACATGAATCTTGTTGATTATTAATGTTATTATTTCTTCTATTGTGCTTACTCCCTTTCTGTCTCTACTATCCTCTAATGTTCCAGGTGTGATTCAGAGAACCGTTACCTTGGCAACCCTCTCCGAGGAACATGCTATTGTAAGTGTCCCACTGTCACTGCACCTGAGCCACCCCCGACTTTAGACACAACCACCAAGACACACAGTTTAACAGACACATCCTTGTGCATGCATACACATGTATACATGTGCATAGAAACCTCCTGACACCACTCAATGCCTACCCCTATATAGTTTGAGTCTTATGAGGACATTTGACCCTGCACACAAAATTGGGTCCTGATAAATGCTGTTTATAAACATTGGAAAGGTGCGGTTGTCCTCAAAAAGTACTTTTTACAACAATCTTTCATGCAACATTTTGCACTGGCTAGGAGTTGAGTGGTGTTGAGTGGTGTTTTAGCTCCATTTTTTTCAAAAAGGCAAGCCTTTTTCTCTTCTTTTTCTTTGCTTTTGTGACTCAGACCTGACCTTTTCATTGCTGTTTCGTTGCTTTTCATCCTGTTTTGTATGAAAAAGAAAAAAAGGATTTACTTAACCAAGACCGATAAAGTGACAGATACAGAGACTGACTGAGAATCATGCTCCTTTACGGAAAATGACTGGGTTGCTTTTCAAGGGCAGACTAAGGAGGACTAAGGAGGAAGTCAAACCAGGTGTTTTGTTACCGATACCTAGAAATGGGGTACATGTGTATATGTCCATATCATTCACAAAAATACACAAAATCTATCTCACACACTCACCCACAGTCCTTCCGTTATCAGTTTGAAGAGTATAGCATTCGTATCATTCCCTGCCCATGTCAACAGCTCTTCAGTTTGATTGGACCTGTCATGGTTTCAATGAGAGTTTAAAATTGCTCTAGCAATCAGAGGGGTCAGGCCAAAGCCTTGTACTGGTCACTGCAAATATGTCTTTGATAATATCCAACAACTTCAAAAATGTTCAAGAATGTGAATGAAAATGTTATCAACCCCTCTGAATCACTGATGTTTCTTTAACTAACTGATTAAATTTGGAATCTAGTTGAAAAGAAACTTAAAGCAAGGTAGCTGAAAAAGCAAGCAAAGAAGGGCTGTATTTTCTTAAAACTATTTTTACCCAACTTGGAGGATTTTGCATTACAAAGAACCAAGACTTGAAGCTTAGATGTTTCAGTTGTGTAAATAATGGAATGTTCAAATGGTCTAGGGCTATGGTGATAAAAATATTTATTAATTAGACTGAGTTGTTACAGTTTTCTTTGATTGAGTCTCTCTCAGTTTGATGTTGTCTTGTTGCATGTGGATGTTAGGTTGTATGGGGATGTTAAGCATTTGAGAGCACATCCAGTCTGAGCATGTGTATTGAGTTAAAAGGTGTACTGTGTTTATTTGGAATACACTGTACTTTAAATTGTATGTTAGCATCATGACTGAGTTGTGAAGGCACTAGATGGCACCAATGCAGTGCCCTATCCATGCCCATTATCAAACACTGTGGGGCAGAGTGCACATGGGAGGAGAAACTATGGACACACATGGACCTACAAACATAAATGTTCCTTTATCACTATGGCCACAGGTGAAGTGGCCATATCTGATGTGTATCTATCTAATGTGTTTGGCTACAATATCTTCTGTCATTAATGCACCATTAGCTCTTTGTTGTCTACTGTGAGTGACCAGTTCTGTTTGAATAGGACCAAGTCTACTCAACCACACACATCGACACACACACACACACACACACAGAGTTAGGTAATGCAAATGGTAGATTTATAGGCCATCAATTCCCTGGGTATGGAGAGAAGCAGTAATTATGATATGGCTGAGGTCGGTATCAACCCTCAGACGTCACTGGGTGGGAGCAGCAAAAAATAAATTTGATGAGGACATTATCTGTCTCTGGGAAATTCACATTTTTGTACATATTGGATGAAATATTATCCTTGGAGGGCATTGTGACAGATTTTGGATAAGTTTTGGACACATGCACTACCACTTTAGTTCCCTCATCCCTAGACACATAGAGATAGAAACACATTCATACTTACAACACCTGAAAGAGGCAATTAATCATTTAATATTATTTCTCTCAGATATGACACTTTTTGTGTGTGAAGAGTACTTTAAGAGGCCACCACTAGTAGGAGAGAGTGGAAGAGTCCGAGTGTAGCTGACTTTGTAACTCATGCAGGCAAGAGAGAGATTGCAAGGGAGAGGACTCATGATATGGAAGATAAAAGCAGGCACCTGACTGACAGCATGTGTCTGTAATTGGTTCCTAGATATCAAAACAATATGCTAAAAGACATGGCACTGGATTAGTTATGGCATTCAGCTGTTTATCATTGAGTGTCTCTTTGGTTAAAGTATTGGTTTTCTATTCATCTTTGAATATTTTTAAACTTGTTATTTAGCCTCTTCCCCTACCTATTAACTTTTGAGAAGTTTATTGTCGGGACTAAAACTAAAGAAGACGGAGACCTGTTGCAGTCTGCTTAAGACTATCAGTTTATTGGCTGCAGAGAAATAAAAGCACAAAGACTCTGGAGCTTCCTTAATTTTATTATTTTATTGATTCTTTAACTTTTAAACCATATCGGAGAGGAAATATCATGAGCCTAATATTTATAGAATCATACACTGCCCCCTATTATCCTTAGTGTGCTCTCTGTTTTTGGATACATTGCATAATATATCCACTACCCTGTAAGTAATTCTAATTCTGTAAGCGAGAAGTCTGTTTTGGATGTCATGATCAGTCCCCACATTGTTGGGGATGGACACAGACGTAGAAGACACATGGAATAAGGCCAGATGCCCTTCCTGATGCCTCATGGCCGGTTCTGCAACATTGGCCTCAACAGTTCCCGATGTGCATGCTCTACCACTGAGCTACCGTGGCCAGCTCTTATTCTGTAAAATAACTTTCAGACATTTTCATCTAACCTTTTGTAAATATAGCTTCTGCCATCCAATGCCAGGCATCAGTAGCTGCTACTTGGTCTCATTGTTAAACTCTGAACTATTGTTGATTGCGCCATACATTATCTATATTTTATCTTGTAAAATTTCGTTTATTATTTTTTTCCAATTTACTGTTAATTTTTCCCTTTTGCACCAACATAAAATCCTACTATATCCTTGTATTTGGCAGATAGTTCCTGATAATTGCTCTTACCCAATGCAGCTATTCACGGCTTACTCATGGAAGATGTAAAATATAGACATTGCTAACTCAAAACACCGTTACATGATTGGTGAATTATAGCTTGGTATTTAATGAGTTTGCCCCTAGCTAGAGCTGAATGTCTAGTATATATCAACTGACATCTTTGCTGCAACCCTGTAACGGGCTACTGTCATAATCAATCGCAGTCGGCCACAAGGGAAATCTAATTAGCATTGGCCACCAAGTGTGTCGTACCAGCACCATTTGAGAGACCAGCAGGCGGGAACGTTACCACCAGTCTATAGTCATTGCAACTTGCTGCCTGCAGGCATGCCGGTAAATGCTCTCAAGCTTAATGAGCGTAGCTTAAATATTAACTGACAATGACAAAAATGCAATTAGTGGACAATTAGTGAACGATAAGACGGCCAAACGAAAAGTGAACCACGATGTCATGTCAGAATTCAGGATTAGGGCCAGGAGGCAAGTGGTGAGGCATGGTTCATTCAGTTGAAATAATGAATACGACAGAGAGATTTTTAAAGGGGGCTGTGGTAGATCAGTGATAGAATGTGTACTTCAGAAAAAAAAGGGTCAGATGCTACAGGTTTAAACCATTGAATTTATACAGGGTAACTTTTTGAAGAATAAGGCCAGTGGGAAAAAATGGCACATGGATGCACCAATAGTCGAGAATAACTTTCTACAAATACAAGGTGGAAAGCCCATGCATTTACCCTGGTGGTGAAACTGTTGTACTCGCAGCCTCTCAGATATCCACAGTAATGATGGATTAAGGACCTTCCAAGACCCAAGAGATATATATAATTCTCCTGGGTTGTCTTTCTCTGTTTATGAACAGTTGCTCACCACCATGCCCACATATGGGGTTCTTCAGATAAAGTCATTACTTGTTCATCTTCTCGTATAAATGATAACAGATTTTAAACATGGCAATGTCTTTGTTTTAAATTTGTACAAAACAACCTTCAACAGCAACTGAGTTGCTCATGAGTTGTAATTGCTGTATTGAACGTAGACCTTAAAGGCTCTGAACAGGATAGATCTAAGAGTTTGGAATAATATTCCACTCATTTCACATAATTATTACCATCAGCCACTAAATTATAAAGTAAATCATAGGTTTTATTTGTCTCTAAGAAAATATTGATAGCTTAAATTGACTCTAAGCCCTATCTATATCTTTCCTATGTTCACACAATGAGATAGGATCATTTGTGCGTTTTTAGGAATACCCTTCTGGATGCATGTTGCAAGAGCTTCATCAGATTATATGGATGTAACTATACCCAGTCTTCCAAGCATCATTTTAGTGAAAGATAATTATTGTCTTGCTTTATCAAGCCATCAAAAAAGGGATATTGTTCTGTGGAATAACAACAGCCAAACAAAGGGTAGTAATTAGATGGGAATATCTTCATGATCTATATCTACACCAATGGCTTTCATTAAGCTTTGATATCATTTGTATGTGGCTTCCAGCATAATGAATTATATAATTACTCCAAAAGATTTAATTTCGGATCATCTTTCAATTTCTAAATCATTTATCACTTTCTATTTGAGCTAGTTAAATAATTCCCAAAGCATAAAACAGCAGCTGAATGATTCCTAAAAAAATATACATTCAGTTTACCTAAATTCGGTGTTAGATTACTAGATTCAAACCAACTCTATAGTATTTACAGTCCTTTGTCCGCTGTATCTGAAAGGTTTTCCAAATTCTTACCTCGACAAAATAAAAGTATTATCTGCAAATAATGAAGATGTTAATATTTCAGAAACCTCATGTATATTTAATTGAATACATCGTATACACATCACACAAATTGAATAGCTAGAGAATAACAGCTAGCAAGAGTACGTCAATGACAACCTCATTATATCCACTCACACTGCAGTCATCAGTGGTTTATTTTTATTTTTTTCCTGTGGTAGCTCAACTGTAGAGTGCACCTCTGGAAATGATGAGGCAGATGTCACAGGTTCGATACCACCATAGGGCATTAGGAAGGGCCTTAATCCCCAAAGCTCAATCTAGGTCTTTGTCTAGCCTTTCAACTTGGGGACTATTTGTGACATGTAAAAAGGGACCTGTCACACTGCAGTGATCAGTCGTCAAAACAGTATCTTGCCTAGAGCCCCTCACTGCACCATGATCTGACATCAGTCCCAGAGGCCTCAATATTTGCTGACAGGCATTTTTTCTGGATGCCCCACCAGGGAGACTCAATTACTCCTCTCATGCCAGAGCCCTTGATGTGTTAGAATATGGGTGACTCTTACATAGAATTAACTATTTGCCTCAAATAAATGATTTGTACATAATATCTTACAGCATGATATCCATCTTACCGTATAAAAACAGAAAACATGCTATGATATCAAAAAGTTAAGATTACCTCTAAATTGTGATAGAAGTGCAAGATTTGAATGAAGTTTAAGCCATCGTCATGTGAGTCTATGCAGTGTATACTGGATACACTGACCTCTGTTCCGCTCCAATAGTGAATCTCTGTTTTTCTTGCTTATTTCCTGAGCCAGATATCTATTTCCATAGTGCTGCCACGCTGTGTTATCTAGCCTGTGCTCTTTCACGCAGGTGTTACAAATGGGCAATAATGAGTTGTTAACAACCATTAAATGAAACCTCAGCAAGGGATTCTGACAACATGACATTGAAAGTGTATTCATGCCCTTGTTTTGAATTTATCCATTGGAAGTAGCGTGTTGGAATATCAGATTATTTTATGTGTGAAGGTTTCTCCTCTACCTTTACATTCCCCTGGAGCAGTTTGCTCAATACCGACTGAATCAACTTAAGCATAAAGGTAATAAGATCGTCAATTTATGAACTTTCTATCTCGTTTTTACAGGGGATTGTTAACACCCTTTGTGCTACCTTTACATAATACATCCCCAGTGAGGAATTATACATGCATGCGGATAATTGGGATTGCCTGCGAAAAATTGCTGCCATTTTTCCTGGATGGCATTCTTAATTAAGTGAGATGAACTCTTAAACTGACCTGATAATGTGTTTCTAAGAACCATGAAATCAGACAGATTGGAACATACGCGCATATAAGACCAAGAGCGATTTTTTATTTGGGTTAGAGAAAAAAATTGTAGAAATAATTTCCAATGTTAGATGAGCTCTCTTTGTTGGCATGTTGGCTTGGGGTACATGGCCATAAGCTGCATGGAATCTCTCTCTCTCACACACACACACACACACACACAGAGAGAGATACATACTCTGTACTCTTTCCCTGTCCACTTAAAGTTATAAATAAACAGAACACCAAGAAGTTACACAAAAGACCTAGGAGGGAGGAAGAGAGAGGTGGGGGCTTAAATAATTTTTTTCTTTGATCTGATGATATCTGCTGTTTAGGCTAACTTGCCATGAAGTCTCTACAAAACAGGGGTGTTTGTCAAACACATGTGGCTTTCATCTTGGTGACACCTCGGGATTGCCACTGCTGAAAGGAAGATGATACTAAACATTGATCTCTCTCCACTCTTTTTTTATTCTATTTATTTCCCCTGTTTTCTCCTTGCAGTTCAAAACCCAAATTATGTTTCAATATCCCTAGCTGCGACTACAAACCCATCACTATGATGTAAGGGGTCTGGCTATAATTATCAGATTTACACCCATGTGAAATGTTACATTATAGAGCACAACCTAGTTTTCTTGATGTTTAGTATTTATATGGTTTTTACTCTGCGGAACGCTGCATCACAAAGTTGCATACAGTCACACCAAAGCTCACCATTGCACCCACAACTTTCTCCTGTTGGGTACTTGGTACGCTGGAGTGACTGGAGTCTAGCAAAATTGCCTTCTTTATATTAGATTCCTGTGTCCTGATTGGTTGTTCTGTGTAAATTAGGGTTACATCCAAATATTCTGGAAAATAATCACAATGGACATCATGGCTCAAGAGGGAGAGTGGGTTGTCTAATAACCAGAGGGTCAGGGATTTAATCCCTGTCTCCTTCAGAAAGCATTTTTAAGTATCCTTGAGCAAGACACTGAACCCCTAACTGCTCCCAGAACACTGCAGCTGCCTACTGCTCTTATAAAATTGGATGAGTTAAACGCAGAGGACAAATTTCATTGTAAGAATACAATGACCTAATAAAGTGTGGCTTTCATTTCTTTTCTATCAGTTCACTCAATGCAAGGTAATCCAAGGAATGTATTATGTAGCTTGCTGGAATTTCTGAACTATATAGAAATACCCAAGTAAGAATTGTTGCTCTTTTGTAATTGAGTGCAATGTCAAGGTAACATCCTCACCTCCAAATTTAGCCACCCCCCCAAAAAAAATCATGATTATTTAAGTTTTATTAACCTATTAGTTAGGAAAACGAACCTTTTACTTGATATATGCATTTAGTTCAAAACTTGAAATAAGCTTTATTAGTTATTTTATGATATCCAACACAGATGTGTGTGTTTTCGGCAATAGCTTGTGCTTGTTCAATGGTTGTTAGCTATAATGGGAGAAATATTTGGCCATTGCACACAACACTGTGGGCCACAGTATACAGCGGATTCGAACCCACTACGGCGCATCAGGAAGAGCATCTGTCCTTAAGTTCCCAAGCTCCATCTAAGTTCCTGTCCACCCCAACAACATGGGGACTAACGTGACACATAAAACAGACCTCTTTTATCAGCCTGTATGCACAGATCAATTCATATTTGTATAAAGTACAATTATTTGGGGTTTGCCTTTTGCAAACATGATTATATGATTATTTTATATACTTATTTTTGACCTATGTTGGCTCTCAAATTCAAATGCTTCTCCAGTTAAAGTTAAAGAGTAAAAAGTATGTCAGTGCTGACAGGAAACTTTTCCAGGAGTAAGATGATAATTGCATATTTCTCTTTGTAGTTTTCATTGCTAGTGCCGCAATTTAAGTGCATTTTATTTTGCACTCAAGATTTTCCTGCAAATGAAAGGGCACAAGTCATACTTGCAATTTTGTTAAGATAACGTAACAGGAAAATAAATGTCCCTTTTTATCTGCATAATCCTCTTAATATGTGATGCCCTTTAAGCACAAAACAGTTCCTAGTATACTGGTCCACACACAAATCCATTTTCGCACACTAATGTGTGCACACACACTCAGCTTACCCTGAAAGACATGCGCTAACTAAAATAGACACTCAGATCCTCTCTCTGTGTCTTTTTCTTAGGTGCGCACATACATGCATACATACATACACACATACATACACACGTACATATATACATACATACACACATACACACACACACACACACTCACGCACGCACTACATACATACATACATACATACATACATACATACATACATACATACATACATACATACATACATACATACATACATACATACATACATACATACATACATACATACATACATACATACATACATACATACATACAAATATATGTATGTATATCCAAATATATCCACTTGTAAAAAATGTGTGAATCACAAGAGGTATTTCCAGCAGTAGATCTAAAAAAAGAAAACAGACCACCTTTTGAAAAACTCCCTATTTTGCAGGAAATAAGACATCGCGCCAAAATAGAAGATTGGCTTACAATAGCAGGCAGCATCCAGGGCCCTCATGATAGAAAATAAAAGCTTAGAATTTTTTTACATGCCTCCCTCAGGGTTGAGACTCGAGTGAAAGAAAGAAGGAGGCATGTGTGTGCGTGCATGTATGTGTGTTTTCAGGGTTGGGGGGTTGCTGGCTTCTGCAACATGATGAGAGGGATTGTCAGCTGGTGATGCACACAGGTTTGAACAATGAAATACATCAGCCGTGCACAAAAAACCACAGCCACACATGCGTAAATAAACACCCCATAGACAGGCCTTTACATACATTCATCGCTCATCTAATCTCTAAACAGCTCAATATGAATAGTGAATTCACCTGTCCGCAAATTACTAAAGCTATAGAAGTTGCCATCACCATCGTCGTAAACATCACCTTCTTTGCCTGCTTTATCAGTAGACCTACTTGTTCCACTTGGTAGGTGATATAATGATAGCCATTAAGATAACTTAACATTTCTATATGCGTGATTTCCATGAATCTTCAAAAGCAATTCGTCATTGTGCTGTTACTGTGCAGTAGTGCCAGGAAATAATTCAATATTATCAGTTTTCATCTCTCAATGGTTTTCTATTGCTATAACATTCTGATATTGTCATATCATGATACATTATTTTGTTATCTAAATTCAATCATAATGAAAATCTATTACCTGTCATTTCTCAGAAAATTAAGCCTGAAATATTTGAGGGAGTAGGACTTGGAAACTAGTTTTGGTTTGACATTACCAAACACTTTGATGTGATGAACATCAGATGGATTCTTCAATACAGTAATAATAGTACAATTTCACCTATCAGTACCACAAAAGTAAATTCAATATTCTTTGCATTTAACCCAGCTTTTCGTATAGGAGCTACCATGCGGCACTCGGGGAGCAGTGAGAGGTTTAACGTCTTACTCAAGGATACCTCAAGATACTTTCTGCAGGACCAGTGATTGAACATACAACCTTCCGATCACCAGACAACCGCTCTACCCACTGAGCTGTGCCACGGCCACATATTAAGTTCCCTATGATTATCCTGATAGTGATATTTTCCATATCCCCGACATCACTTTATTTCTTATCTAACTTGCAGGACGTTCGAGAACCTCTGTGATATTGACCTTGGAAAATTATCCTGCTCCCAGTGTTCGGCACTACAAAATACAATGCCCTTGTAGTCAAACTAGGCTTGCACACAAACTGCCTGTTTCAAAAACAGTGATTCTCCTGACACAACTGAGGGAAGTGAGCAGTCTGACATGCATGCCAAGACACAGACTGCATGTACACAAGCACAGTCAAGCAAGCAAACTGCCAGACAAATAAGACCGGTTAGACAGATGGAGCCCACAGCTATCTTTTAACTACTCCACTCTGTGACTAGTCATTAATTAGCACTGTCAGCAAAATCAAAGGGCAGTGGAGAAGTACTACAAGAACACAGCATTAACCAGGACCTGTGCATTGCTAGTCAGCCAGTTGGCAACTCCCAGACAGGAGAACTCCTACTAAGTGACTGGTAGAAGAAGCAGGGTGGGGGCTGTCTCCTCCCTGCTCCTCTTGCTCCCATCTTCACTCAGGGTATTTATCTTTTAGACAGAGATAAACTGCAGCCTTTTTATTAACTTGCTGATGGTAGAGAATAGTTTTTTTTTCCATCCCCTAGATTTTCTCAAACAGACATCCATGATGTATCCACCCTGTAATTCTTCCCCACCCGATTTTTCCTATTTTTCTTGACCTCTTCTTCAAACTCCCCCCTTACTTTTCCCCTTATTCAATACTCTATATTAGTTCTGTCACATTAATAGCCCGGCCAGGAGAAACACCAAACATGCAATCATCCAAATTTAATGTCTCATTCAATCACATTACCTCACAGCATGGGTAATGTACCGTACAATGAATCTGTGTATGTGGGTGCGTATGAGAGTGATGGTATATGTGTCCAAAGGTGAGCATTTGTGTGCATGTTCACTTATAGATACGACTTTCTTAATAAGTGACCCTTTCTTAAGGATGCAAAAAACAGGATTCCTCTTTTGAAAATTTGTGTATACCCAAATAGACGTATGTCTGAGTGAGCCAGGGCCAGTCCTCTTTCTGAGGAGA